>APFE031459607.1:2300-32070 GCA_000404065.3 Pinus taeda | reverse complement strand
CTAGAAGCTGCAGCCCAAAGATTGGTTAGTGGTTACCCCGGCCGTATTCTCTTGGGAGTCAAAGAGAACAACCTGGGTGTTAACAGAGGCTAAACCACCTCACCCTCATGAATAAAAATTGGGCTTTACTGTAATCCATCCTAGAAAAAGATAATGCCTCCACATTTTTAGTGCACGTATAATCGTTGCAAACTCGAGATCATGCATAGGATGGTTCTGCTCATGCTCATTTAGTTTCCGCGACTCAGAGCATACTACCTTTTCATCATGCATAACGACTCCACCAAGCCCTCTCTTGCAAGAATCTATGCATACCACAAACTATTTGTCCATATCTACAATTTGTAGTACTGGTAGTACTAGTGCATGTGTCAACAATTTCTTAAGCTGCTCAAAGCTAGCCTCACACTCTTCGGTCCATTCGAACTTCTTATCTATTCATTGCAAAGATGTGATAGCATAAGTAATAGGCGAGAAGTTCCTAATGAACCTCCTATAGTAACTTGCCAAATGCATGAAGGATCTCACCTCATCCAAATTCTTAGGAGCTACCCAGTCCATGATGGCTCTTATCTTTTCTGGATCTACTGCAATGCCTTCCTTAGAGAAAACATGCCCCAAGTAGTGTACCATAGTCTGAAAGAAGCTACACTTGTTGAGCTTAGCATACAACTAATGCTCTCTAAACAAACTCAATTGTTGATAAATGCTTGGCATGCTCTTCCTTATTTTTAGAATATACTAGTATATCATCAATGAACACAATAACACACTTATCCAAATTTCAATGCAACACATTATTCATCAAACACATGAATGTAGCTGGAGCATTAGTGGAGCCAAATGGAACAACAACAAATTCATAATGCGCATATCTGGTCCTGAAAGTAGTCTTGTAAATGTCCTCTTCTTTGATGCATACTTGATGATAACTAGATCTCAGGTCAATCTTCGAGAACATTGCTACTCCCTTCAGCTAATTGAACAAGTCATCAATCCTTGGTAAAGGGTACTTTTTCTTGATCTTTATCTTATTCAGTTGTCTGTAATCAATGCACAGTCTAAGAGTACCATCTCTCTTCCTCATAAACAAGACCGGTGTGCCCCAAGGTGATGCACTTGGCCTAATGTATCATTTTTCCAACATTTCCTTCAACTATAACTTCAACATAACCAACTTAGGTGTGCTTATCCTGTAAGGTGATTTTTATGATGGATTTTCCCTTGGCACTAACTCAATCGAAAATTATACCTCCCTATGAGGTGGAAACTCTGTAATGTCTTCATGAAATACATCTTTTAACTGCTACAACATCGGGTGCCTACTAAACACATCTGCATCTTCAACCTCCTTCTCCTTAGCACTGTAAATGTGTACTACAAATAACTTGCACCCTTTCCTGCGGCTACACTATGTTTGGATAACTGTCACCATTGTAACTGATGTGGATTTCTTCTTACCGTGCAAGACTCTTGGTTCCCCATTGTCATCAACACACTCAATAGCTTTGTCATAGCAGTCAACCTTGCTTCTATGAAGATACAACCAATCCATGCCCAACAACATACTATATGAACCCATTGATAAAACATTTAAATGTGTTGCAGTAGGCATACAATTCAAATCAAATGCGCAAGATTTTATCCAATGATGAACTCACTTCTTCGTACCTATATCCAACTACACTAACCAAGTCTCTGCATGCAATTCATTACTCAAACCACACTTATCCACCAATTCAGGACTAACATAGCTATAATTATATCTAGGGTCAATCAAAATAGAAATAACTTGATCACAAAGATTACTACCCATCTCAATGATAGATTTCTGGTGTTCTGCCTACATGTTGTCCACTGCTGCATAGATACGTGGAATACTTTGAACAATGTCCCCAACAGTTTGTGCATCCTCTGCACTATATATTTGAGACCTACCACCCTGATTTTGTAGAAAATATCTCTTAAGGTGTTCCTTGCCACATGTCTAGCACTCCAATCAGCCAGTACCAACACCTCTATGTTGTTGTGGTGACTCATGTCCTTGTCTAGCTGCATTAAATATCTTTTGCGGTGCCACATTCTCTTTCTCATCTTCATGATGAGGCCTTGTCCTCTTAGGCTTCCCTTTACCTTTACCTTTGTTCGTTCCTTTCCATCCATGCTGAGATTCATTCTTACGCTTTAACTATTCATAGAAATGCTTGAGCTTCCCAATAACATTATGAAGTGACTAAGTCTCATCATACTCAATCCAACCTCTAAATTCTAATGGAAAACCACTTACAAATCTATGAACATTTTTCTTCTCATCAGTAAGATACGGTGCATCCCTCATTAGCTTTAGAAACTTGGTCTTGTACTCTTCATCTATCAACGGTCCCATCTTTAGCTCATAGAATTATTTTTCCTTACTGTCATAGTACTTTTCTAACAAGTAATTCTTCTTGAAAATTCACTACAACAAAAAAGGACATTGGTGAGGGGCGAAAAATTTCACCATAAGCTCATTGGTGAAGGTCAAAAGAGCCTTCGTCACCAAAAACTGAACGTTACCAAAAGTGGCATGACCAAAAGTATAGGTGTTGTAGTAACATTCAAATTTCGTCACCAATAATGATTTATAATGACAGATAGTGACCGTCACCATTTCATATGAGCAATGGTGACAGACCATAGCCTCCATAACCAAAAACTAAACGTCACCAAAGTTGGCGTTGCCAAAAGTATAGGTGTTGTAGTGACATTCAAATTCTATCATAAATAATGATTTATAATCATAAATAACGACCATCACCATTTCATGTGAGCAATGGTGACGGACCATAGCCTTCGTCACAAAAAAATGAACGTCACCAAAGGTGGCGTCACCAAAAGTATACGTGTTATGGTGACATTAAAGGTCTGTTATTGATTATAATGTCAGATAGTGATTTTCACCATTTCATATGAACAACAATGATTTATTGTGATGGATCTTTCATGGCCATCACTATTGGTGCATATATATATGGTGACGTTCGTTGACCCTCACCAAAAGCCGCATTGCCATAAGTATAGGTGTTGTGGTTACATTCAAGGTTCGTCACAAATAATGACTATAATGATGGACATCAACCATCACCATTTCATATCAACAACAATGATTTATGGTTACGTACCTTTGAGGTTCGTCACTATTGATGCATATATATGGTGGCATTTGTTGACCGTCACCATTTCATATTTTAGTGATAGTTGAAAAATGTCACCATAGCTCATTGGTGATGGTCAAAATCTCATTCCATATGGATCATGTCAGGGCACGATGGAATTGAATGACCAACCTCCTTCGTGTAAAGTAGGTGCTCTTCCATTGATCTGGCACCCTTTAAAGAATTAGACTTTTAAAATTAGACCTTGCAACTTCATAAATTGTAAATTCTACAACTTTCAATAAATTAAAGTCTCGACAATATTTTACTAAACAAGAAAAGCAACATCAAAGATGTAGGTCCCTACCTAATGGTTATGGAAGTTATGAAAAGTGGGTGGATGGAAAAATAATTATGTATAAGAGAATAAATATGTCCAGTTGAATACTCAATTAGAAGTGAAAGTCTCAAGACATTTATAATCTATAAATGACCTATAACTAGAAAATGCACCAAATATTGCAATGGAAATGTCATAAGTTGATAACATATGGAAGAAGAACATTGATGAAGACAAATGCAATATGTTATAGGTTGAGGGAAAGAAAAATCTCAATTTTGTTGTTGTTTGTTGTTTAGATATTTGAATGATATTTAAAATTCTGTGCAAATGTAACACTGATGTTCGGAAACCATGAACCGATATATAATATAATATATATATATATCATATATATATATATGAATTATATAATAATATATATATATATAATATATATCCCCTTTACATAAAGAAACATGCAATTTGGAATTTCACAAGTCCAAACTCAAAACATGACAACAACCAACAAATAAAAGAAACTAAATTGGACAGAAAGCAATAGCTTCACCTTCATTCTTGAGCTGCTTCTATTTATTTGAATTTGACTCATGACATTCTTTATTTGACAAGGAATCAAAATCATCACTAGTATTAAATTCATCCAACACGGACTTTGGATATCCCACTAACATCTGTGTTTCTGTTGCCATGCCTGAAAACCATGGAGTTTCCTATTGATAGTAGAATAAGATGTGTGCCTGCTACTCAAGAACACATTCCTTATTAACTGTTGTTACTTGAAAAAAACCAAAGAGACAACACAATATCAGTGTACACAAAATCCCCTACCAAAAATAATCATAACTTAGCAAAGAAGTCTAAAAGATGTTCTTAATTAATAAACTTTGTATTTGAAAATATTGTTTCTTTAGATTTAAAAAAGAAAATGTTGTACAATGCTTTTGTCTATTTATCCAAGCAATTATATCATAGCATATATCACACAGTAGCAATATACAATACCTAAAGCAAAAAGAAAAATTTTCTCAAGAAAATAGATTTATAAAAAAGATTTGAAAACTATAAGTTTATCATCAAAGCTTTACTTAATTTAACAACAAACTATTTGGAATTTGAAAATCATAATCATTCATAGGAAATGAATAGGACAATGGCCAAAGTCATTATTCATACAAATAAAGCTAGAGTCACTATTTCCATTCCAGATAACTGAAATTTGGGCAGTGGCCTAACAATTAGAGCTTATTTTCTAGGAAGACTCATCAATACCATCATTTTTTTCCATGGTCTATTGTGTCTCTAGATCTAGATCAGATAGCTTGTCATTCTCAAGTTCTACCTTTCAAGCATTGATTTCTAGCTAACCCTTTAAAACACAATTCTACCACTCCATTTTATTTTATTTTGTCAAGAGAATTCGCAGGACCTTCCCATCCTCTATTTTACATAATCAATAACCATACATAAATGATATAAAGAATATCAGATACACAACAAAGGCCAAAGATGTTCTTGTTGTATACCTATGTTCTAGGACTTACCTGAACTTTTGATTCAGTCATCGGAGAATCTACAGTAATAAGATTTTCCTGCCAACGTTTCGAATCCCAACTGGGATCCATCATCAGGGCAACTTGAAGCTTGATAGAAGAAGGGCCAGTTGAGTTAGGGTATAAAATAAGATGAGGAAAGCAAAGAGGAGGGTCGAGCTTCAATTTTGAGAAAGTCCGGCTCCTCTCTAATTAATTAATTTTTAATTTATTAGACAAAATTTTATTTAGAAAAATTTTTTATTTAAAATTTTTTTTTTTTTTTATTAGAAATTATTCAAAAGAAAAAAATAAATTAATTGTATTCTAATCGTAAATTTTCTAATTAATCAAAGAAGTATATAGATGATAAAATTTATATAGTTAGTGTTATAATATTAATGAAGAAGTAATTATTATTATTAATTAGAAATGGATGATTATTATTAATGTGAATTAATTATTAATAATAATCATTTGTTAGTTAATAGGGTTAATATATTTATTACTATTATATTATTATTCTTAATATAGTTATAATCTTATTATTATTTTTATTATTAATGAATAATTGAATAATGAATAATTTAAATATAAGAATTAAAAATTTTATTTATTATATTCGAATTATTATTATACCTGAACTTATTGGCGAAAAAAGCTCACCCTGAAAAAATAAAATCCCATGGAATTTAGAATTATTTTTAAATCAAGCTCCAAGAAAACCACAAAATATGAACATCCTTTTAATCAATAAAATATCTGACTCAAAATAAAAGTGGCCTAGAATTGAATGTTATATCAACAATGTCAAGGAACTAACGTCGGGTGAGAAATACAATCCATGCATATTGGATTAGTGAAATAATTGATCGGTAAAGCTAAAAAACAGATGAATTAGAGCTAAGAAACACAAATAAATGACTTAGAACTAAGACATGAGGTTTCCCTTTCAACCCTGTCGTTAAATAACTCTTCTTTATGTCACTTACCATTAAACGTTTTTTGATACCAGGTGGAAGTGGTATTGTAACCTTAACCTCTGATAGTATGTTTCCATGACTACTTCTCAAGATCCACTCCATTACCAACATTTGGGGCTAGATAAGATCCATGCAAAAACCATTAACATGAAAATCAAATCTACATCCTTGTAAAAAATGGGAGGAAAAAAATATCCACAAATTGAAACAGACTGTAGGATACCTCATTCCTGCAACATGACTATATTGTGAGGAACAACAAAAAAATAAATCAAGAGAAATGTATATTTTTCCACATTTTGACAATGAAATCTTGCATATTGTATGAACAATTGATAAAAAAAGTCAGCGAAAACTTGTCAGCATCAGGATTATAGTAAAACATAAAGGAACCCCTACAACACATATATAATCCTAAACATAAGTATCTATACATATAAGTATTTATTGAGGGAATTGTATTTTGTGAAAATATGGAAGTCAAATCTTTGAAATAACACAATTTATTGTACCACTTCCTTATGAAGTCCATTCATTCGAGTATTTACGAAGTCCAGTCAGGAATTTATTCAAAGTTCAAAGTTCAAGAAATTAACATGTAGCTAAAAAAAACTTAGATTTGAAAAGGAGATAATCCAAAGATTTAGAGTATATATCTCACATTTATATATCCTAATTTCCAGACATTGAAATGACACTTTTTAGCATACTATTGTGAATTCAACCTAAAATGCTAGAAAAAATTATTGATGGTTATTTTACTAATATAGAAGTTTTATACATGCATTTATTTAAATACTTAGCTTGCAATGTCAAACATATCTAAGGATGCACACAATATGTTGCATCTTTACTGCTGGTGTGTGAACTTGAGACAACGAAGTCCAACATTAACAGTTTGCCTACAATATGCACTAGTAGAATAGGTGAACAATACTATTGTAGGTATGTGTTATGAATATATGTATTGCATGCCAATAAGAGTATCGTTGGAACATTCATGTCCAACCCTTCCAATTTTGCCTATAATTTTCACTGGTTTAATATGAACTATAGAATTGTAGGTGTGCATTCTGTATCACTTACCTAAATCCAACACCTTTAAGATAAAAATTTCAAAGAATATGTCCAGAACTGGTAGGTAATTTGCAAAATGAAACAGTTGGCTTGATTGTTTCTAGAGAAGACTAGATTCTTACATTGTTCAATGTAAATTCATGACACTTTTCCAAGCCTAGATGGAACAAAAAGGAACCAAGCTAGAAGGTTATTTAAAGAATCCTTACTTAGCTAGGGTAAAATGTTAGCCCTTTTTTGTCAAAAAGCATAAATGTAAAAAATTTAAGAAATTTAGTGAAGAGATTGTAGAAATGTTCTTATCAAACCACTAATGTAAACAAAGCTAAGAAATATTGCTTTGTAGAAGAGATATTCATGGTCAAACTAACAATAAAGTGACATTTTAGCATAGTTAATGCACTACTACTCATGTTGTAGTGTCCTAGGGCATGCTAGGGACTACAAGGAATGCTCATGTACATCTAGAGAAGAGGTGGGGAGAGATCGAGTTGTAGTTAGGAGGACTACAAGAAATGAGGGGCTAATACTTGAGGTACCCAACCTCTTGGATTATATCTTGCTATGGGAGCCCTGAAGAGAGAGTAGCAGGGTTGGTGGATGTGGGTAGAGATGGATGCAGATGAAGAAACAAATCATGCTATATTGCAGGAGTACCCAAGAGTGCGAGGCTAGCAAGTTGAAATAGTGCTAGTCCTAGTTATGGTCACAAAGGAGCCCTAGCTGCAGTCGTGAAGGGAGACCTAGATGTAGTCTTGAAGGAGCTCTAGCCACAGTCGAAAAGGAATACCTAGCTACAGTAAAAGGCAATGCTAACTACAGTCGAAAGGAGGCTTAGCCACAATAATGGAGAGGCCTAAGACGCAGCCTAGAGAGAGGCCTAAGTTGCATTCAAGAGAGGCATAAAGACGCAGTCAAGAGAGACTAGATACACAACAAAAGGAAGGCTCTTATCCACAACAAAGGAGGACTTAATCCATAGCAATAGGGAGGCCCTTATCAACCATCAAGAAGAAGCATATAGTCAAGAAGGATCCATAAGACAAAAAGAAAGAAGCCCTAGAAGCAACGTGGAAGTCTTATGTTTTTTTGTAGATACAACGTGTGAAAGAGAGGTTGTTTTATGTTGTTCTTGGGTGCTCTTGTAGGGAGAAGGGCTGAAGTTTGAAGTTTAAGATCACAACAAGAAGAGGAATTCAACGTGGGTTAAATGGGGTTGTTCTGTAGCTATTCCAGGAAGACAGAAGGGTTGAAAAGAGGAAGAGTATCTTGCTTGAATCTTCAACTAAAGGACGAAACTCAACTAAAGGATGAATTAGCTTAATAAAGTTCATGACAACCTTTTACAATCATATATTTATGAGTGAACCCAACTCTTATTATTGAGATTTACCGTAGTGTCTTGATAGGTGGGATATAGAGGAAAAATATGATCTCCCTTTCTCCATTGCATTCCTCCCTCCTTGAAAATCAAAAGGGGACATAATGAATTTCATATACACATAATTAATAGATATATATTCCCAATCTCTTTCCATCTACAAGTTGCACCTACTTGAGCTAGGCTCAAGAAATTAGTCAATCCAGAGCATTTATATCCCTACTTATTCTCTACACATCTCTCGGTGGATCTCTCTATCCCTGTAGTGCCAGTAAAAGGGTTTGGGTATGGTAAGGGCTACTAGCTAGTTTTTTGAACGTTTGTATTTACGTCTATTTTTTCCTGGCCTTACCCTACTATCATCTCTATGTATTCTCAAATTAAACCAACTACACAATCAAAAACTTTGTTCTTCTGTGGTATCTCAAAATACTTTTCAAACATAAAATTACAACATACTGCCACAAGGAGACTAATCATGGTTTAACAGATCAAGCTTGACATCTTGCATTAATAATTTCCTTTTACGTGATGCTAGTATTATATCCAAGCCTTGGAACCATGCCTAAAGGGGTGTACTACATGACCATGGGTTTGCACTGCCAGTAAACTTAATTATAACTAATTATGAGAATAATATAGCATTGTTTATATACCAGATTGATTAAATTAAAGATTAGCTTCCTGTATGAATTATAGTGCACTGATAGAAACAAAGATAGTTTCCAACAAAAAGCACCCAGAAAAGCAGCAAAAGTCACAGGAGACACTTATTTCGCTTCTTTGGTGCTAGTCTTTGAAGACCTCCATCACCATCATCACTTCAACATTCATCCTCCTGCACCTCAAGAGTTGCAGGTACCACTCTGACCTTGTTTCTTGAAATCTCTCTGATAGGAGTCTCTACAGCGTTGTCAGAACAAGGAATCATAAGTGGATTCGTTCTATTTGGCATCAACTCCTCACCACTTTCAACAGCTTCCATCATCGACTTCCAGTCTTTAAAATCAAATCAAAAAACAAATTGGCTATAAGAAGCTTCTCCAAATGCCATTTCTGTAGCTATGGGAGCATTTTTTGGGACAACAAAATGTTTTCCATTTTCATCGACATTAATTTCAACTCTACCATCCTTTACTAGAAATGATAACGAAAAGATATTTTCTATTGTCTGGGCAAATGATATTCTATTTATAACCAAATTCTCTAATCTAGTTTGCTTCTGTTTTTGCAAAATGTTAAATATGCTTGCCATATTCTTATTTGTTTCTGATTTTTCATCTTCTGGGGACTCTTTCACTACTTCAAATTGAGTGCTTTTTGTCAGTTTAGTTTTTTTCTCTGTACTATAGCTTTCCTTTGCTTGGTTTCATTATCCATTTGTCCAATCACAGTGAAAATTCCTACCACATTTTGGAAAACAGAAGCAGCTAAAAGCCCAATATTTCTCCATGATATTTGGGTTTGATCATCATTTCCCTCCGAAGAGCTGCTTCCATATGCCTGGTCACTATAGTTTGTTAGAATATCACTACTAATAAAATCAACTGGAGTATCACCATCATTATTGTGTTATATTTTAACAATAGCGAGGAGTGTGGATGTGAGATCAAAGAGTGCATCCACATCTGTAACTTGCTCATGATGTCTCTAGACAAAATTGTGCAAGCTTTCCACTTTATTAATTATAGCCTCAAATTTTCTAGATTCCGCTTTTAAAATATTTTCTCTCTCCTCAGCAATCGAAGTCTTGAGGGAATGATAATGGTACCTTAATATACAATTTTACGCCATACTCTGATTGTTTCCACTGCATGCAGTAGCATCTTCTTTCTCTCTCGGGGGCTTACTGTGGCCTTGTTGTGATCCTTTTATCCCACGAGAGGAATATTCTAGTGTCTGACTCAATGTTTCTTCCTGTTTAACTCTAGCTTGGGTACCAAGCCTTCTACCCCTCCTTTCTATCACCTACTTTTGGAGTTGATAGAAATGAAAATATTCAACCAAATTTGGAAGGAAGGGCTTTAAATTGAGATTTCTAATTGAAGAACTACCGTGAAATGGAAAGAGAGCAAGAAAAGATTTTCATGTTGCATTGAAATGAGGGAGGGCAGGGAGCTGTGATCTCCTCTACCCTAAGAAGTCTGTGTTCTAATAGAAGAGGGATGAAGGCCCACTATAGTGGATATAAAGTCCCAAGACATATGCATTGTTGAATGAAATGCGTAGGTGTAGTGTGTCAATTAAGCGTGAGGATTGGGAGAAGTGACACATGTGGGAGAGTGGTCATATTATTGAAGAATTGTTTACATTGAGGAAGGATACCATTTGAATATGGTGAGAATGTCAATTATAACATGGAGAGTTTCCAACACCACTTTCTCATCTACATGAGGGAGTTTACAATTTGTATATATTTGTCTCAATCCCATGGTGAATATATAGTGTGAGAATACACTGTTTCATGATCCATATGTTGGATGCTTTGCTGAACTTGAGATTTATAAGGAAATCTCTTTAGATATCCAGAACATCTCATAAATTTACTTGAGCAATTATTCTCTTGCAATAATGTTTATTGATGATAAATTTGGTAATGTACACATGCATAGAAGAGTATGACTGATGGCATGGATACTTGGCCTTTCGGGTCGAAATGGCCACCTCTAAAGATAATATTTGGAATATCCTTTGAGCCTTTCTTTGAGATGGCATCCAAGAAGTTGGAGTGAAGACATCAAGGAACTCTATATTTTGACATATTCTAGCTGAATTGCCAAACATGCAAGAGAAACTAAAACCAGGGGTTATATATGTAATAGCCCCAGTGTATGGGAAATCTAGGCTTTTAGAGGAATATTTTCGAATTTAACAATTGGATGAGGATGAATATTTATGTTACACTATGTGTTGTTATTGATATGTTTGGATGTTTTGGGTGAACACTTGGCCCATCTTCAAGAACATCCAATAACGTTCGAGTCCAAGACAGATTTTAAGATATCATTTATCAAATTAGTTGTCCAACTATGAAAGACAATCAAGTTTTCGAAGAGATACATCGTAGTACTATCAAAGCAGATTGTGGACCATGTTAGAAAATGGATCAACAAGGTTTTCAGAATGTCTGCTAGAATTTGGCATTTAGCATTGTCTTAGCATTTTCTTATCAACTTTCATGGAGGCAAAAAGTGACAGGAGGAGCCTGCAAAATAATGGCAGCCACTAGAATGAGAAACAAAATGAATTATAAAAATGGAATCTATTGCTATGATGACACATGGGAAGATACTTATTACTCAATGTGGTTGTACAGGAAAAATAGTTTTTTCCTTTGAGTATAGTTGATGTATCATAATGTAGCGGTTGTTTCCCTGCTGCAATAAAATAAATATATATTCATCTCAAGGTGAAAGAATAAAACCAGTATATCTTTGAATGATATGGGCTATGTGTTGTGCTCAACAGTTAGGAAAGTCTCTATCGGTCATAGTGCAATGAAGTAATGGGTTTGGGTTTCTGTGCCCATGTTGTCAAAGTATATCGATACAAGTGATGAAAAAATATATGTTCAATTCCCTAGAACATATCTTATTTTCATTACTTGTCGAGGATAAATTCACGACCATAGTTGAGAAATGTAATCAAAAGAAAATAAATATGTGGTTTATTTAAACAAATGTGGCATGAGCGGAAAACATATGCACCAAATTACAAAATGCGAAAGTCAAAGTTTTGTATAAAAGTTTTAAATTAAAACAATTTCAAATAGTTGCCAGGAAGTCTAACGAATGCAACTGCCGAGAACTCATCCAATGGCCATTGGAGGAGGATCAAATACATCCATCAATATGAAGAGATATATCAAAGCAAATAGGGACTTTTAAGAAGGGATCCCTGATTTTTTGTACCCAAATGTTGCCCGATTATTGAGCAAGGCCCTGACGAGTTAATGAGGGTTTCCCTTTTGTTTTTGTTTCATTCTATTTTCATGCTTAGATTTTTTCTAATATGATGTCATTGGTGGACCTTAATATACAGTGTTGCACCATACTATGACTGTTACCACTGCATGCGGTAGCATCTTTGTTCTCTCTTGGGGGCTTATTGTGGCCTTGTTGTGATCCTTTTATCCCACGAGAGGAATCTTGCAGTGTCTGACTCAATGTTTCTTCCTCTTTAACTCTATCTCAATTACCAAGCTTTCTACCCATCCCTTCTATCACCTGCTTTTGGAGTTGAGAGCAATGCAGAAATTCAACTAAAGCTAGAAGGAACGACTTGAAATATATGTTACTAGAAACTGGAAAGGGGAAACGAAACGAGAAACGACAACGAGATGAGAAATGGAGTTTGGATATTTCACATTCAAGAAATGAGGAGAGAGAAAAACAAGACAAATATGAAACATACAACCAAGCATTTGTTTCACATTCAAGAAACGAGGAGAGAGAAAAAACAAGAAAAATATGAAACATAAAACCAAGCATTCATTATTAACATTCTCAAATACTATGGTTCATAGGTGGTTGCTCATAGGCTTTAGTTGCTCACATTGGCCATTCCTTAATACTTATAGTGATCAACAAATCTTCCATTTCTCACATAAGCCATTCTTGAATACTCATGTTTGATCCTCTAGGCTAGCAAATACAATAGTGAAGAAATACAGGGCACTGAACTCAAGTTTGATTTAACCTTAGAATTTTCCGGATGAGTACATGATCCCACATACATTGTATATATTCTTGGATGTGACATGAGTGGACCTCAAATTTAGGATCTATTGTGTCATTTTCCACACAGTTATTGGGTTATTGTTTTCAAGGTTGGGTAACAAGACGATGGAGATTGAGTTGATTGAGTTGATCTCCATTGGATATAGAGCCAAAAATAGAGGGTTGCTCGAACTATTGCCACTTGCAGAACCATAAATACTACAACATGTGTTTGAAGACAAAATCTAAAGAGAAAAATTTCAAAAATTTATCTTTAATCCATTATAATAGAAAACTAATCTTTATAATAATAAAAATAATAATTTAGTATAGTTGAACTAGAGTTTGTGAGAAAAAAAAATTAACTAAATTATTTACTACTGATTTATAAAAATATATATAAAATATCTATACACATTACTAATTAATAAAAGATATTTGTTCTCTTTAGGGTGTTGGTATATCCAAAATTAAGATGGATCTAGGCTAGTATATATTATTTACCATAATTATTGTTAAATTGTATAATGGCTATCGCATATTTGCATTTGCATTGATTAAATGATTATTGTATGTAGTCATGTTTTATATTAATTATTTTAATGCATCATATATATGGTTCTGTATAGTAAATTTATTTTCATGTTAAATTTTAATAGTTAAATTTAGATATTATTTCTTGATATTAGTTATTTTTTATTAATTTTCATTTTATTCAGTTGGATCGATTAAAATTTGTTATTTGAGTGAATGTTTCCAATTAACAAGTGTGGTTGATCAATATAGATAGGTGAAACAAATTATTAAATTGTGATTTTTTTTTAATTTCTACTTAGTTAAATATTATATATAAATATCACTTGTGGTTATAACATACCAAATAATTCATTTTTAGTTGTTAAATATGATTAAGTTAAAATAACTTTTAGAAAAATGTTATCGCCCATGGTTAGAACTTACCAAACCATTATTTTTTAGTCCCTAGATTTGTTTATGTTAAAATAACTTTTGAAAAAAATTATGGCCAGTAGTTTTGTTATATTCCATGGTTTTGTACTTTATATTCATTTAATTTGCTAGTTTTTTCACATGGTTTTTTTAGATTCCATACTTCTATGTTTAATATTTATTTAATTTATTAGTTTTTTCTCATCAATTTTCTTTCATAAATTAAAACAAGCGAGAGAGACCTTGAAGTCTTGAAAAGAAATGTAATAATCTAGGTATTTTATTCTAGGCCCCTCTTAATATATTTTTGGTTGTTAGATTTTTGTGCCGAGAGACCCCCCTTTCCCCTAGGGAATATGTTATAATATTTTCATTTTAACTCAATCAAAATAATAAAATTCTCCAAAATTCTCCAATGCATAGTTTTTTCTTGCCCATGGTACTCCTAACCCATGGTTTTTGTCCAAGGTATATGTTTCTTCAATGTAGCCTATTCAAAAGTTAATAACTAAATCAACCTAGATCCATTTTAACTGTGGTTGAGAGGATCAAATCTCTTCACTTAAAGAGGTTTGTAGCTCAAATTTCTTCAGTTAAAGAGGTTTATAGCTCGAGAGAGAGAGAGAGAGAGAGAGAGAGAGAGAGAGAGAGAGATTTGATCTCCTCAAGTGTTGAGGGGATCAAATCTCTTCACTTAAAGTTCTAGCGAGAGAGAGAGAGAGAGAGAGAGAGAGAGAGAGCTTTGATCTCTCTTGATGCTAGAGAGAGAGAGATCTACACTAGTTATTTAGAGGAGTATTTTCTTGTAGTAGTACTCCTATTTGTTTTGTATTTAAAATTTATTAAATGATCGATTTCTATTTTGTATTTGGATTTTTGAGACTTTTTTTTTTTATAGATTTACAATTATTTCTATCACTATTTTTATCTAATTATGAAAATTTCCATATTTATCATAGTTGAAATTATGTTTGTATTATAGACACATTAATCAATAACTTGTTGCTCTTAAGCTTTATTATCGCAAATTACCTAACATAATAATCTCTCTTATCAACGATAAAAAAAAAGTATTTATGGGGTAAAACTATTAATGGGATGGATAATAGATAATTATTATTTTTTATATATTAAATTAATGTCTTTGGTTGATGATATTTAATATTATAGATAGTCTAGAAGTTGATAACAATTTCTATAGGATGGTTTTATCAAAATCCTATGCCAATCATTTGATATGTTATAAAACAAACCAATGGCAAAATAGAATATTGTGTCCTAATGTTTATATAAAATAATTAACTAACTAGAAAAATTAACTAAATTATTTAACTACTAATTTATAAAAATATCTATATCTTACTAATTTACATTTAAATTTATAATTTTATATAAAAATGCACATTTTAAATATTAGATACAATTACTAAATCCACTTTTAAATAAAAGCAACACAAAAATAACAAAAAAAAGGTTGTAAAAACTTAACCATACACTGCTACACATCAATGGCTACAATTAGAAATATAACATAACTTTAACTAATAAAATCCCTAAATAGTGGCTACAATTAAAAATATAACATAACTTTAACTAATAAAATCCCTAAATAGTCAACGTTGTTAAAGATATATTATGCATTATTGCAAGGTGTTGTGACTAGGGAGAACACCCAACCTATTTAAGATATATTACGCATTATTGCAAGGTGTTGTCACTAGGGAGAACACCCAACCTATTTGCGACAAATATGTTCAGTTAGCACCTAAGCTATATATGGTTGACTTCTAACCATAGACTATGAAAATGCCTTCAAAAATTATCCAGAAAAGCAATGCTTTTGATGATTCATGTCAAAGTCCAATCGGGAAGAGATCCATATTGCAAATGAACAATTAATGTTTTCAATTTTTTCCATAAAACAGTGTCAAGGAACGAACATTTTTCACTAGGGAGAACACCCAACCTATTTGCGACAAATATGTTCAGTTAGCACCTAAGCTATATATGGTTGACTTCTAACCATAGACTATGAAAATGCCTTTAAAAATTATCCAGAAAAGAAATGCTTTTCATGATTCATGTCAAAGTCCAATCGGGAAGAGATCCATATTGCAAATGAACAATTAATGTTTTCAATTTTTTCCATAAAACAGTGTCAAGAAACGAACATTTTTGGAAAACCCAGTTTCTTGCATTAAAAAACAAAAACTACAGTATAAAACACCATTTTTCATACCGTTCCATTTTTATACAATGTTTTTTAGAAACGAAGACTTCCATTCCGTTTCTGGTAACAGAGCTTGAAATTGAGATTTCTGATTAAGAACTACCATCAAATGGAAAGAGAGCAAGAAAATATTTTCATGTTGTAGGGTAGGGAGTTACCCTCAGAAGTCGACATTGTTGTTTACCTTGAGAAGTTGACATTGTTGTTTTCTCCATTGTTTTCCTGGTGTGGTATACTACCAAATTACTATTTTTGTAATTTCTGGTGTGGTATTCTACCAAACTATTATAAGAGTTCAAAGTATATTTAATATAAATTTTATTTCCAATATAGTAATTGTGGGGCTAGTTCATTTGAAGCTAAATTCTTAAAAACAAAACCCAAATAACCTAATTTCATGTGAAAAAGTTGGTAGATTGTTTGAAGCAATTGAAATTGAGGAAGGAATTAAAGGAGAGAAAGGGTACCAAACTATTATAAGAGTTCAAAGTATATTTAATATAAATTTCATTGCCAATATAGTAATTGTCGGGCTAGTTCATTCGAAGCTAAATTCTTAAAAAACAAAACCCAAATAACCTAATTTCATGTGAAAAAGTTGGTAGATTGTTTGAAGCAATTGAAATTGAGGAAGGAATTAAAGGAGAGCAAGGGTACCTATGCAAGTATTATCTTGGGCTCTTGAAAGAAGAGAAAGGCTTCTGATCCTTCCATCGTGGTCCAAATTTGCCCAGCGAAAATAGATCCATGTTTGTGGGCAAGCCATTGAAGAGATCCTCCTCAATCTTATTTCTCAATGCATCCAAATTCAACCATGAAACAATAACTTCGAGCAAATTACTGCAACATTTCATGTGAAAATATAAAACAAATTTGCAAATCAACTGTAAGAATGGCCATCGATCTAGAAACCCTAAAAATTGATCCAACGACTTGTATCTGTTTCCATATAGCCACAGATCAGATTGTACTATGTCCATGGTCTTCTTTTTTTAACTACTCAACATACATTTCATTTGAAAATATAAAACAAATTTGCAAATCAATTCTAAGAATGGCCATCAATCTAGAAACCCTAAATATTGATCTAACGACTTGAAATCCAATGACCTATACCTGTTTCCATATAGCCATAGATCAGATTGTATTGTACCCATGGTATTTCCTTTTTTTTCAACTAGTCAACATTCATTTGAATACACTAAGGCAGGGAAGAAAACTTGTTCTGGTCTTTCCTTTTTTTTTCAACTACTCAATATTCATTCAAATACACTAAGGCGAGGAAGAAAACACGACATAATGGTCTTTCCTCTTTTTTCAACTACTCAACATTCATTCAATACACTAAGGTGGGGAAAAGGTGGGGAAGAAAATGTGGCAAAATGGTCTTTCCTTTTTTTTCAACTACTTAACATTCATTTGAATAATTTTTAATTTGGATGATCCTTAAATTTTTTAATTATAATTATTTAGTTTTTATAAATTTTAAAAACATTATATTTTATGAATATATCAAAATGTATGGAATGTATATTTTCTTATTGTATACTCATTTCAAAAAATTATATTTTTTATCTTTCAAAATTACAAAATAATTAACCATGTTGTAAGTTGTAATTTTAAACAAATTTAGATTTGGATTTTATATAATTAAACAAAAAACTATAAATTTTTTTATTAATGTTTAATTATCTAATACTAATATTATGTGTTTCCATGTTATTTAAACAAATGAGATTTGGTTTTATAATTATTATGTCGAGCTTTAAAGCTAGAAATTAACATTTAACAATGCAATCTTTTATAACCAATTTGGATGTAGTTCATTGTTATGGCTGTAAAAAAAATGAATCTCATGAGTCAATTTGGTTGTATTTCATCGTGATGGTAGTAAAAAATCAATCTCATGAGCTTGGTCCCACCCACGCATTGGTATAGTTTCACCCAATGAACCATTGATCTTTCTCCATGAATCGGTAATATTGTACCAAGAAGCACCATAATGTATGGCATTTCTATTTCCCACAATTGAAAAAGCACCATAAATCCTTCTACATGAGCATTTTTCTTCCGTATTGTTGAACTAAACATTGCAAGACTTTCTTGTGGCAGCAAGAATTTCTGAAACCCTCATCCCCCCTATCACAATATATCTTAGATTTCTTCATGTTGGAGTGTAGTATCCCTAGTAAGCATATAGGAGTGTAGGGGAACACAACCTCAAAGCCAATGGGAAGCCAAGGGGAAAGGTTGTGCATCTAAGAGGGATACCTCGATTACATAGACGTGGTTTTCTAAGATTTTTCATTAATCAAATGTATATTTGAGGGGGAATTCAGCCATAAAAAAATAATTGACTGATTTTTCATACACAAGGGTTGATTCTACTTCAAATTTTGATACTTTGTGTTTACTCACTTTAATGTCATTACATATAACTAATAATTTGTAAGTCCTTGTCTCATTTGATCTCATTTTATTTCAATTGTAAAGTGACTAAGCCTTGAACCCCAAATCCTCATAGCTAATATTTACAAAGTATGCATTACCTCATTTCCTCTCATTTTACTTCAGTTAAATGGAGCAACTATGCCTTAGCCCCAAACCCACACAACTAAGCTTTGCACACTACAAAATCCTCTCTCCCTGGTATTGCACTTGGTTTAAATATACTTTTCTTAGAAGATAAGCAATGCCTCACTAAATACCTTACTTGTTAACTTATCATCTGATCCCATTATATTTTCCAAGCATTGAGGACATTAATAAAATTTCAAAATTCAATTTCACACTCATTTGATGTAATCACCATGTACCATCAATTTCAAGTAAACTCTACAAATAAATGTAAGTAATTATTTTGATTCTTTTCATTGATTCTAAATTAGCAAGTGAGAAAACTGCATATGCATCTTTATTTTTAAAGTACAATCATCCAAAAAAACTCATCAAAGACTAAAGATAGGTTAAAATATTTATGGAGTGAAAAATATTGTTGGTATCCTCGAGAATAACACTACTTTTAGAAGATGGGTTCAGATTTTACCACAAATGCAAGAATGAAAGTGAGAAGCTTATTTTAATGTTTTTATAACATGATATATTATAAAAAAAATTGAAGAATCACATAATACAATTTTTTTTTTTGTATCTAGTATCATTACAGATAGAGAAAAGTACTCATTAGGCTATCTATGACATGAGTAAGAATTGCTACCCACCTACTTTCGAAATCATCATGGACATTTAAATATTAAAAAAGGAATTGATTAGGCTACCTATGACAAAATAAGAGTTATTCCCCACCTTTCCAAACTATCATGCACATTTAAGCTATCATATTTTATCAACATTCTTTCTATGATGCAACACGTTACAACTTTCCATTATATTTATGCATTATATGAGTTGATGTACTTGTAAGGTGCATAAATTCCAAAATAATTGTCCAAATACCCAAGTTTCCACTAAATTAATTGTTTAAGTAAGAGACACATTCTATTGTAGGAAGCATGCATCAATCAAACACTACTCTACTCATAGTTTACAAACCCAACCAATTTTTCCTACACAAACACATTCAAGACTAATCCACAATAACAAACAATGCTGAAAACAATATTCTTCATCAAACATCTACCAATGCATAAACAATGAGGACACAAGAGACACATAGAACATACGATCAACCAAGGCCAAAACCTCTCCAACATGAGAGGGAAACCCAAACGAGATCTTCTTCTTATATAAACTTCAATTGATGAATACTAAGACCATGGCCTAGAACCTTGACTCGTCACAAGCCTCCTTGATTCAACTTCCTTATTTTTCCTTGAGTCAATGATGATCAGGCTTCTTCCTTCAATAACTCTACGATCCTTCAAATTACAGTTCCATGGATCAGATCTGTAGTTCTTGGCCCTCTTGCATAAACCCTCGAATGTGTGGTTGACCAACCTTTTGAACCTTGAGCTTCATCGCTTGGATGGTATGAACTCTTATTATAATTTGGCATGTAACCTTTCTTATCTTCTTCCTTGATTTGACTTCTTGGACAACAACAAGATCTTTGACCTTTTCTGTAGAAGATAGTTCTTCCTTCCTTCACATGTGTGGATATATTAGCCCTAAAATAGACCCATCAAAAACACTAAAATCTTCTCTCTTTGTTTCCTTCTCTTGGTTGGTTATCTTCGCACTTCTTATTACATACTTAACCAAATTTGCTTTTCCACAAATGGAGGATGAGCTACCCTATATGTACTGTTTTGTCCATCAAAAACACATGCTAGGAAGCGTTAAGGAGTGCTAGGGGAACACAGGGGAGCAATAGGTGAAAATAATGCATGCAAATGAATGATTAAGATTTTGTGACAGGAAGTGTTAGTGAGTTCTAGGTGTGCTAAGGTATGCTAGGTAGTGTTAAGGCATATTAGAGGCCAAGGAAACATGCCAAGATGTGTCAGGTGCTAGGGTGTGCCAATGCATGCCACGGAGTGTTATGGAGTGCTAGGGAAACATAAAGGAGCACTAGTTTCAAATGCATGGAAATGAATGACTAAGAGTTTGTGACAAGGAGTGTTAGCGAGTTCTAGGTGTGCTAAGGAGGGGATGACAAGGTATGTTAGGTGGTGCCAAGTAATGCTAGAGTGTTAGGGTGACATGAAAGGTATGTCAATGCGTGTCAGGGTGTGTGAATGCATGTCAGGGTCTGCCAATGCGTGTCAGGGAGTGTTAGGGAGTGTGACATAAACACAAAGGAAAACTAGTTCAAAATGCATGGAAATGAACAAATAAGAGTGTATGATAGGGAGTGTCAGTGAATTCCAAGTGTGCTTAGGAGGGAGTGACAAAGTTATATGCTAGGTAGTTCCAAGGCATGCAAGAGTGCCATAACATGTCAAGGAGAGGTACAGTATGATAGGGAGTGCTAAAGCATGTCATGTCATGAAGGGAATGCCAACATGTACCACATAGTGCCAAAGGATTGTTAGACATGCCACTATTCCATGTCAAGATGTAAACTATGTTTCTTAGTTGTTTTATGGCCATGGTTAGACATGAGCCTTGACTTGGTAACTGCTTAAGTGAGATGAGTTAAGATTGGGCATGAGTAGCCTAAGATGAGTTATAGGCCATTCTTAGGTGAACAAGGGATAGTATAGTTGTAGTAACTATAATTTGGTCAAGATGTTGTAGTCGAGGGAGGACTTGGTTCGTTCCCAAGTCATAAAACCAATAAGGGTAGTTATGAGGGCATGATAACTAAGGAGTGCCAGGGCATGCCAAGGAATTAAAAGGTGTGATAACACATGCTAGACAATGTCAATGCATGTCGAGGAGTGTTGGGGAGTGTGAGGGCATCACAAGGGAGAACTAGGTAAAAGTGCATGGAAACAAATGAATAAGAGTGTTTTCCAAGTGTCCTAAGGATGAAATGTATTAGGATAATTTCATAATAGGACTTGAAATAGGTTAGCCTACGATTACAATAAGGGGATGGAAAAATAAATTTTAGACAAAGGGAGACTTTTGTGTAGGGACAAAATATTTTTCAATGACTTGGTTGGGTTCCAAAGTCACAAAAGAAGTAAGTCTATCTATGAGGGCATGACAACTAGGGAGTGCCAAGGTGTACAAGGAATGCCAGGAAGTGATAACACATGCTAGAAAGTTCCAAGACATGTTAGTCATTCCAAGACATGCCAAGTGATAAGGCATGCCAAAAGGTGTTAGGTGCTAGGGTGTGGCACCAATGCATGCGAGGAAGTGCTAGGGAAACACAAGGGAGGACTAGTTTCAATTGCATGTAAATGAATGAATAAGAGTCTGTGATAGGGAGTGTTAGCAAGTTCTAGGTGTGCTAAGGAGGCATTGACAAGGTATGTTAGGTAGTGTGAGGGAAATAGAAGGAAGGAATAGTTTTAATTGCATGGAAATGAATGAATAATAGTGCATGATAGGGAGTGTTAGCAAGTTACGCATGTGCTAAGGAGGTGTCTATGGACAATTTTGGGAGGGTTTGGAGAAAATTTTGTGTTTTGGTGTAGACTTGCAATTTTTTGGCAATTGTTTTGTTTAGCAGCACAACGAGCTCACACTTTGCTTCTTTCTCAGGGCTCCAAATGATGTAAAATCAACATTTTTGGAAAGCTTATGACCCCATCTTAGACCCCATTTTCCCACTTTCCTGGTTTGGGGCTCAGGTTTTGAGAAATTTGCAAAAAAGAGGCCAAAAATCACCTTTCTGCCCCTCTCTTTCCATTTCGTTGCACACCTAGAGACACCTTGGGAGAATGGACATATCTCAGCCAAAAATTGGTCATTTTGAGTGAAAGAATACTCTAAAGACATCTACACTCTCCCTGATTTCCAGAAAAGGATTCTAATCTAGATTTGGACTTAATAAAGGCACTCAAAAATTACCTCCAACAGCTCGTTGTACACCTAGAACTGTGTAATTTTTTGTAATTCCTAGTTTGACTCTATTAAAAATCAAAAGGGTGAAGTAGAGGAATGTGAGGGGTAAAAGTAAATGTAAATAATGGGTGGTTAGTGTTTATAAGTTGTTTTTATGTAAATTTGACCTCATTTATGAGAGAGGTTGGAGTCAAAGTTAATTGTAGAAGTTGTTTTTAACTTCCCTAGACATAAGGGTTTGGTTAGAACACCTCATGGAACAGTTCCTAGAGTCATTGATTCAACCCCTAAGAGAGGGGAGATGTTGTTCTGGTCTTTATGTATTAGTCTCTCAGTGATAGAACGGGTTGGATTTCATAGGAGAGAACTATTGTAGCTTGTACTTGGACATTGTCTGGAAATCAAAGGACATAATTTGCAACTATTATCTAGGAATTCATGTGCAGTATTTTTGTGATGTCATTTTTTCTCTGTTATAGCTTTATATGAAATATATTAATCTTCTCTTTCCATTCATCAATTATTCAATGTTTTTCCTTACATTTTATAAACAAAATTATTTGCATAAAGCTCTATTTTGATGGAAAAATCATTTTGTTACTTTATTTCTTGCTTAATGAATTCATGTTTCATGCTCATTAATACCTTTCGCTTCTTCTAAAAACTACACTACACCAAACAACCATAAGATACACCACAAAAGTAATGCTACCTTTCTCCCTTTTGTATTTTTTGTTGTAACCCTTTGATCCTTTGACCTAGTTACCTCGTTTTTCTCCCTTATCCAGCAATAAAACCCTAAATTTTCCAAAACCCACTTGAACCTAGCTATCTAGCCTAAAATCCTTTACATTCTAGTCATCTCTTTGGTGTGATCTCATAGAGAGAGCCCTATATGGTTTGGTAGGACTAGCTACCAAACTAAAAGCTTGGTATATGATTACCTCCGTCGATCTCCTCATCATCTTGGGAAATTGTGGAGGATAACTGAGGGTATGAAAACTAGGGAGTGCCAAGGTGTTCTAGTGAATGTAATGTTCCCAAGTGATGGAAAAATGTAATGCTAGTTGTAAGGTCATGACTTCGAAGGTGTGTTAGGGAATGCTAGGGCATGCTAACATGTGCCAGATAGTATGAAGACATGTCAAACAAGAGATGTGCCAAGTGCGAAGGCATGCGAAGATGTACAAGGATGTGACAATGCATGCTAGGGACTGTCAAGGGAACAAAAGCGAGGAGAAAGTTAAACTACATGTAAATGAGCACATAATAAGGTTAATAAGTCATCAATTTACCTTTTCCATGAGGGTCATGCTAGGAAAACCAACACTAGGTGCCAATGGGTGCCAAGTGCCAAGTGTCAATGAATTCTAAGTGCCAAATCTTCCTTCGTTTCTTCTTATCTACTTTCCAATAATTGATCTCAAATAACTTTAATATTAAACCATGCCAAATTATACCAAGTCATCTCAACACATGCCAAACATGATAATACTTGCTAGGTGCCAATGTGTGTCAAGGAGTGTGATGCATGCTATGAAGTGGAAGAGCATATCGAAGAGTGCTAAGGTGTGCTAGAGAGTGCCAATGCATGCTGAGGAGTGTTAGGGAGTACTAGGATAGCACAAGGGAGCACTAGGTCAAAATTCATGGAAGTGAATGAATATAAGGGTGTGTCAGGGAGTGTTAATGAGTGCTAGTTGTCATGCCAATGAGGGAGTGACATGGTATGCTAAGCATAGGTAAGGCACGACAAGTAATATTAAGGAATGTCAAGAAGTGCTAGATTGTGCTAGGTATTTTCAGGGTGTGCTAGCATGTGCCAAATAGTTCCAAGGCATTCCATGTGCCAAATAGTGCCAAGGAATTTCATGTTGCCATAGTATTCCAATATGCGTCGAGGAGTTTCAAGGCAAAAAAGGGAATAAATAAGCTAAAATGCAAGGAAATGAATGCATAAGAGGGTTAATAAGTCAGGACTTCATATTTTTCAAAAGGGGCATGCTAGGCACACTCATAATATGTTCCAATACATGCCAAGTGCCAATGTATGCCAAGTTCTAATGTTTTTCAATGCAATATTTTGCCAAGGTGTTCCAGGGCATGCCACCACATGATATGGGAGTGCTATGCTATGCTAGGGCATGCCAGCATGTGCTTGGGAATCCTACGCATGGCAATATGTTCTAGGTACAAAGTTGTTCCAAGACATGTGAGGTGCCAAGGAATGTTGTGTACTATTCCAAAGCATGTTAAGGTGTGCCATGAGTGTTGAGGAGTGCTAAGTTTCTCTCATTAATAGAATTGATAGAGCTTGATTATGTATTAAATAATATAGTTCCTACGCATACTAGTGGAACTTTATTTAAAGGAAATTCGCTAGATAATAAACCTAATAGAGATGAATCATGTGTTGACTCATAGGAAAACTATATTCTTATGACTTAAGGGAAATGATACACACTAATTAAGTATTAAAAAATTGACTGACTATTATAACCACTATGACCTTGGACAGATAATAAAAAAGACTCCACAAAAATGGTCTTAAATTGTTATCTTTTGAAAACAAATATAGTAACAAGTACATAGCTTCATCAAAAATTCATTGGAATGATCAATGATGACGAACATTTTTTGACCGTCACCAAAAGTAACCAAAAAGAGCATTGGTGAGGGTCAATAAAATATCATCACTAGAAGTGTCACCAAAAAGAGAATTAGTGATGGGCCTTTAACGACCCTCACCAAAAGTGTCACCAAAGAGAAAATTAGTGACGGGCCTTTAACGAACCTCACCAAAAGTGTCATTGAAAATGGATTTGGGGACAAACCTTAAAGGACCATCACTATATTCACTTACAACAATGATTTTTTAAAGATTGTCACCATATGCGACATTGGTGATAGACCTTAAAGGTCCATAACAGGCATGAAGCGTCAAAAAAATCATTGGAATGATCAATGATGATGAAAATTTATTGGCTGCCACCAAAAGTAACCAAAAAGATCATTGGTGGCGGTCAATAAAATATTGTCACTAGAAGTGTCACCATAGAGAGAATTAGTGATGGGCATTTAATGACCCTCACCAAAAGTGTCATTGAAAATGGCTTTGGTGACAAACCTTAAAGGACCATCACTATATACACTGACAAAAACACTTTTGTGAATACTGTCACCATATGTCACATTGGTGACAGACCTTAAAGGTCTGTCACAAGCATGACCCTCACCAATGAACTTTTTTCTTGTAGTGAATCGCTTGAACTCCCTCTAGCTCAAGTCATCTGTCCTGATGTCTCTAACCCACTTAACATATTCCCACCAGATGTTTTCTTTACCTTTCAAGTTGAATATAGCTATTCTAGCCTTCATGTTATTCGTGTACTCATGCAACTCAAAGAATTTTTTCATTCCAAGTATCCAAGCCTTTGCATCTTCCAGTTTCTTCATATCTCCATCAAAAGTAGGTGGATTTGCTTTCTTGAACTCATCTAGAAAGTATCTCCTATCATTCCTCCTATAAGGATGACAATGATGACGATCATGATGTCTATCATAACCAAAACTAGAATAATACCTGTACCCATCACCCCTCCTTTCCAGAGTGTCCAAAAACCTACCATCTCTCACTGTACCAGATCTATCTAACTTGTGTCTACTAGGAGATCTATTGCCATATGACCCATTAGTTTTATCCTCATGTCCATGGCTGATCCGAAGTGGCCCTTGTTGCTGCAAGTCTAATAAACTCTGAAGAAGTATAACATTCACCTTTTCCTTCTTCTCTTGTGTTTGTATGATTATGTCATTATCCACCTTACAAATCCTTATCTCTTCCTTCAAACTTCTTGATGTAACTTCCAAATCTGAAGAGTTCCCAACATCATACTACTCTTCAGATTCATAGGGACAGTCCTTGTAATCAACATTTTGCTAGCCATTTGATCTCTTTCTCCCCAAAATCCATAATTTTTCAGATAAATCAATCAAAATAAACTAAGATACCTTAGTATATCTTGGGGAGGATACCTTGTTTGCAAGATCAGCAAATAAACATGATACATGTATAACATAATCATAACAACATATTAAGATACACTAGTAAATGTATCAACACATAAACATCACTCTAACTAGGATCTAGTCATTAATGCAAGACCATACCAACAATGCATGCTATGACCTCATGCATGACAACAACAATTACTCCACTATACACACTGCCACATGCAACCAAAAATATGCATAAGCAATGCCTAACCAACTACAAATACGCATAACCACATGTAGAAGAACATAATCGATAGTTCTTGTAATCAACCTATAAGACTAATACATGTAATCAAAATATTCAAAATTTAACCTCACATACAAGGATGTAAGTAGGTGACATAAAATCAACATTTAAGTGACAAATAACCATATACAGTCAGTCACATACTCATGTCAAATACTCTTCACGAAATCAACATCAAATTCTCCATGATAACCATACTAAAACCCTAATCCATCATCAAGGAAATGAAACAAGTATATAGGTGTAAGAGGAACACATGCAACTAAAATGCATGCATGACCAACACATTCAACCCATCTAGTCTGAGAGTTGAACCATGCTCTGATACCACTCTGTAACACCGTCCTCCCACATCCACCCAAGTAACCCTGCCAGTCAGGGTAAACATGAGACAAGAGGCTAATATGATCAAATTCGACATCCTATGTGACCTTAAGGAAGTGGAATCGATGTAACATCACACACAATCATCCAACATCATCAACAGAACCCTCATGACATAAGTCACCCACTCAGACAACTTGTCCATATGTCCCATTGTTGTTTATGTTATGGGCAAGTGAGTGACCAGAGACCTAAAGTCACTACCATAGACCTGCATGCCAGCGATTGTGGACCAAAATTTCCAGTTTTGTGCTAGAAACATCAGGATTTAAGTGAATTTTTCAAGACAAGAGCCCAGGTCATTGCCCAGATTGGAATGATAGCTCAGAATCAATAAAAGTACATGGAAATAATGCTGAAAAAGCAATAAGTTGGTCAAGACCTTAATAAGACCCCTACTAGCCATGACATGCATTTCATCAAACATATCATAAACATGTAACCTACAGGTGTAAAAAAAAAAAATTAAGTGTATCAATCTCATGCTTAACTAAGAATTGCTATGAACCATTATTCCCTCATGCCAATTGCTGCGTTATCCTCTATTAGTTCATAGACACAATATCCATTCATATACAAGTAAAAAATGTTGAGATCCCTACATATTTGTTGTCATAAAATGTACATATAACGAACATAATAGGAACATAATTACCATAACACATTAGTCATCAAAATCCACATATACATCAATATATTTGCACATAGAAATCAAGTGAATGAATTTCTAATTAATGAATGCAATAAACCAACTAGAGATGGGACTATCATGTTCCACCCAACCATAGAATGGCTGAGTCAAATCTCTCTTCATGAATTCACCCTTGTGCCATATTCCAAGCATGAATGTGGGACTCTAACCAAAAGAACTAAACCGGGGCATACCGAGGCTAAACCACCTCACCCTCATCAATGGAAACTGGGTTTTACTGTAATCCATCCTGGAAGAGGATAGTGCCTCCACATCTTCATTGTGTGTATAATTGCTGCCAACTCTAGATCATGCATAAGATAGTTTTGATCATGCTCATTTAGTTTCCATGACTCATAGCATACTACCTGCCCATTGTGCATAAGGACTCCACCAAGCCCTCTCTTGCAAGAATCTATGCATACCGCAAACTCTTTTTCCATATCTACAATTTGTAGTACTAGAAGTATTGGTGCATGTGTCAACAATTGCTTAAGATTTTCAAGGCTAGCCTCACATTCTTCGGTCCATTCGAACTGCTTATCTTTTCATTGCAAAGATGTGATAGGATAAGAAATCTACGAGAAGTTCCTGATGAACCTCCTGTAGTAACTTGCCAAACCCATGAAGGATCTCACCTCATCCACATTCTTAGGAGCTGCCCACTCCATGACGGTTCTTATCTTTTCTGGATCTACTATAATGCCTTCCTTAGAGAAAACATGCCCCAAGTACTGTACCTTAGTCTGAAAGAAACTACACTTGTTGAGCTTAGCATACAACTAATTCTCTCTCAAAAAACTCAATTGTTGCTAAATGCTTGGCATGCTCTTCCTCATTTTTAGAATATACTAGTATATCATCAATGAACATAATAACAAACTTATCCAAATAAGGGTGCAACATAGTATTCATCAAACACATGAATGTAGCTGGAGCATTAGATAAGCCAAATGAAACAACAACAAACTCATCATGCCCATACCTGGTCTTGAAAGAAGTCTTGTAAGTGTCCTCCTCTTTGATGCATACTTGATGGTATCCAAATCTCAAGTCAGTCTTTGAGAATGTTAGGGTCCCACCCTAACCCCCTTATTCATGTCATGGGATCACGTCATAGTCAAGAGTCAATAAAGCCCATATTAATATTTGTAAGTGGTTAACCCGCAAATAATGAAGGGACCACAGTTAGTTACAAATGGGCGGTAGTAGTAAATAAAGGGTCCATGGGTGGTAGTATTAGATAGATGGTATTAATAAAACCCACGGTATTGACCCGTGGTATTGCATGTATGAGTCATATATAAAGGATAGAGACTCCCTGCAAGGAGCATCGTGTCTTGTTTTGATTGAGCTCTGCTCTATTGGAGGTTGCCCCCTCGAAGAGGCCTGTGAACATTTCTCTTTGAGTAATAAAATCATTGCTATTATATGTTCTGGGTATATTTTCTTTGCATATTCTGTGTTCTGGGTATTTTTCTCGCATATTCTCTGTTCGGTATTGCTTTTCAAGTTAAGAAGCATAACAAGTGGTATCAGAGCACTTTCCAGGGCTCGGTGGGATCTCCAAATTTTAGCGAATTTTTTTTTGGCTAGAGACGTGTTCCGGCGTCTTTAAACCACGGGATC
>APFE031459604.1:0-13592 GCA_000404065.3 Pinus taeda | reverse complement strand
TTTTAGCATTTACTATTTTTAGAAGTTTTTCATGTCCTGAACTTCTGGATCAATTTTGACCCCCCTAAACGACATTTTTTTGGGGTCTGTGGCAGACCCTTGGCCTTTGGAAGGGGCCCATGGTGAAACCTTTAGTACTCATAGAGACCTTTCGAACAAGGTATCATGTGCACCAAATGGAGATAATATGACCAAGTTATGACCCCAGGAAGTTGGTTGCCCAACTAACCCCAATGAGGCCCAAAAACTCTTGGTGTTACATCTCCTGGGGTTAGAGTTTTGGTTGTTTAGGGTTTTCTCATGTTTTCCAATAATAAATAGGCCCTTGAGACTCATTGTAACATAGTTCAGAGGGATGTAGCCGCCACATCTCTTCTCATAGATAAGCTACCATCGCTTGAGCTATCTTATTTCCATTATGTTTGTAAGCATTATTTAGTATTTTTCTATTAATGAAATGAAGTGTTTTTTTGTTGCATCTATGTGTTTATGATTATATCTATAATTTTTTGCATTCATGTTTAAGTTTGGATTAGTGGTATCATAACGGTCTGTTATTTCTCTGTTTTTCTTTGCATGTCCCCAACGAGGTCAGGGTATAAGGAGTTTGGGCTTGATCTAGTTGAACCATTACAAGATCAACCTCGCAAAACCCGATGACCTACGATGGCAGATGAAAAGAAGGATGAGGAGGCACGAGATCCTTTCAAAATGTTGCTCGAGGAAGCCCTCGAGGAATAGAGGGACGCGATGATAGATAACTTTTCCTAGATCCTTCGACGGCTACCCATAGGCGATGCATCTTCATCCAGCAACCACTTTGGAGGTTCCATTCATTTTAAGGTACAAGTTAACTTTGATATTTCCATATTCAAAGGCCTGATAGATGCAAATGTCATAGATAAATGGTTAAATCTATTGTAAGGATATTTTTCAGTTCATGACTTTTCCAATCGGGAAAAGATTACTTTTGCACTTCTTAAAGTTTCCCCACTCGCCAAGGATTGGTGGGAAACCTACTACGAATAAAAGGATGAGAGTGAACCCTCACTATTTTCAACCACACCCACTTGGAATTCTTTTCGAGAAACCATCAAGGAACAATATTACCCTATCGGGAGCTATGAAGAGAAATACATAAAGTGGACCATGCTACAGGAGGGAAGGGAATAAGATGTGCTAGATTTCACAAATAATTTCCATACCCTTTGCATGAAGCTAGGTATCAAGGAAGGTGAGCGACATTTGGTCCTCAAGTAACACAATTATCTACACAAGTAAATCCAGGATGATATGGAGTTCCTAGACATTTCCTCACTCGGCATGACGTATTGATACACTGTCAAGATTGAAAGAACCAAAGAACAAAGAACCAAGCCAAGGCGACGCTACCTAGGACATCTCTCCAAAGCCGCAAATAAATAACAACACCCCAAAGATTAAGAAGGACATGGGAAAATGTTGGGAGTTCCATAAGGGATCCACTCACAATACAAGTGAGTGTCAGGACAAGCAGTCACTGGTGGCTGAGCTGAAGGCTTCTGAATCAGATGCACGTTCTGACTTCGAATAAAAAATCAATAAGGGAACTGAAAAAGGGAAGCAGATCATTGATGTGGAGCCTAGTGCCACCGTGGCCACCACCAAGATCCAGAAGATTGAGCCCTATGATCTAGAGGAGGGGGAACGCTTATTCCACTCACAAATGTGGGTGAAAGGTTCTCTATTGTAGTTCATTTTCGACAGTGGGAGCCAAAAGAACCTCATTTCAAAAGAGGTCGTGAAGTGGCTGGGCCAAAAAGACTATAACACATCCATAGTTGTACACCATCAAGTGGCTTCACCAAGGATGAGATCTTCATGTCAGCCCGCAATGCCTCCTTCCTTATAGCATCAAGCCCTTTACAGATGAGGAGCTGTGTGACATTGCTCCTCTTGAATTTTGTCATTTATTGTTAGGACAACCATACTTGTGGACGCAACATGATGTATTAGTCTAGACCTTGGTATGTGATTATTACTTTGGCTAATAATTTGTACAGGATACCGAAGGTAGCCTCGCCTACTCCCATCTCTTTGATCACTGAAAAGCAATGCAGTAAGATCATTTCCCAAACTAGGAAATTTGTTTTCCTTATGATTCGCCCTAATGCAAGAAGAAGGTTGTTGTCATGGCTTCCAAGCATTGCTCCTCTACATAGCAGCAGTAGATGGACAAGGTCATGGAGGAGTACAGGGATATTTTTGCCTCACCCATAGGGCTATCTCTACACTGTCAAGTCAAGAACTACATCAATCTGACCCCAGGTGGGTCACTTCCCAATGGATCGATCTATAGATGCTCTATTTTCGAGAACGATGAGATCAAGGGGTAGATTAGGGAACTATTGTATCAAGGGCACATTAGGCCAATCTCATCACCTTGTGGGAGCCTAATTGTATTAGTATAGAAGAAGGATGGGACTTGGAGGCTTTGTATTGACTATTGGACATTGAACAAGATCACTCTCCGGAATAGGTACCCAATCCCATGGATTAATGACCTTCGGGACTAGCTCAAGGGGGAAAAATATTTCAGCAAGATTGACTTGATGTTAGGTTATCAATAGGTGTCTATCGAACCCTCTGATATGTGGAATACTGCCTTAAAATCCAAGGAGGGATTTTTCGAATGGTTGGCCATGCCATTTGGACTGACAAGCACCCCTACAACTTTCATGAGACTGATGGACGACATCTTGTGACCCTTAACCAATGCATTCGTGGTGGTGTATTTAGATGGCATCTTGATATTCAACCAAATTTGGGAAGAGCACCTCCACCATAATCAACAGTTCTTCCAAACCCTATCTCAACACAAGTTGTGTGCTAAATTGGAGAAATGCACCCTTGGCCTCACCTGGGTTCAATATTTCGGGTACATCATTGATGAGCAGGGTCTAGATGTGGACACATCCAAGATACAATTCATTTGGGATTGTCCAGTCCCAACCACTCTAAAAGAGCTCTGAAATGTTGTGGGTCTTTCCAATTTCTATTGTAGGTTCGTGTTGGGGTTATCTTATATCACTTGGCCTTCAAGTCAAGTCACCAAGGGCGGAGTGAAAGAAAAGTTTTTTTGGTCAGAAACCCAACAAAAAGCATTCTTCGAGTTGAAGAATCACCTCTTTTCTGCACTAGTGCTCACATTAGAAAACCCGCAACAACCATTTGAGATTGAGATAGATTCCTCTAACTATACTATAGGTGCAGTTCTTACTCAACATGGGCATCCAGTGGCTTACTACAGTGAGACACTTTCAGAAAGAGTTTGAAAGTATCCCACTTATGACAAAGAAATGTATTCCATTGTGCAGGCATGTCGTTAATAGAAGCATTACATTTTGGGGAAGGAAACAATCATCCACACAAACGACCGACCTCTACAATTCATGGAGACACAAGGGATGTTGCAGAATGATCGCCATTACAAATGGTCCACCTATTTTCAACATTTCTATTTGAACAAGTATAAGAAGGGTAGCACCAATAATGTTGTTGATTACCTCAACAAACCACCCGTCATGGTGCCGATCACTGCGCTTGAATCCTGTGGGCATGATACATTGGGTTGGCCTCATATTTACAAGAGTGATCCAAAATTCGCAACATATACCAAACACTCCTAAAAGGCAAGAAAGTTGCAAATTTTCACCTTAAGGATGCACTGTTATGCCACCTAGGACACATCTCTATTCCTTTAAGTGAGTGTGCCAAGATGATTTTGGAGGCACACTAGAGTCGGGTTGCTCGACATTTTGGAGTAGAGAAAACAATGGATGTATTGTAGAAGTATTTTTATTGGCAGAAACTTCATCAGGATGTTGGGAAGTACATTAGATCTTGCATTGCTTACGCCATTGCCAAACCAACCATCAAGAAGAAAGGCTTGTATACTCCTCTACCTACTCCTAGTCGGCCTTGGGAATCTGTCTCCATGGATTACATGCCAAACCTTCCTTCTACTAAGCATGGAAATGATTGCATTTTCATGGTCGTTGACAGATTCTCTAAGATGGACATCATGGCAGCTCCAAGAAGAGTATCATAGAAGAAGCCATTGTTAATCTCTTCTTTGAGTGAGTATGGGTACACTTTGGGATCCCACATTCCATTGTCTCAAAACGGGACAGCTGATTCCTGAGTGCATTTTGGTCAAATCTCTAGTTGATGCTATATACAAAACTTACTAAGTCCTCGACTTTCCATCCACAAAATAATGGCCAAACATAGGTTGTTAATAGGATCATCGTACACATTCTGTAGATGTATAACTCGAAGAATCCATGCATGTGGGATGAAAGTCTCCCCTATGCCCAACACAGCTACAATATATCTCTCAATAGCTCAACTAGCCATAGCCCCTTTCAGGTAGGGCTACGATTTCATCCATTATGCACCATTGATGTGGCCATACCATTTGCAACCACTCAAGTAGATTCGGCTCACATTCAGTCCAAAGATGAAAGGGCTAATAGCTTCATTAAGCGCATTCAACACATCTTCCAGGAAGTCAATGATATATTGGAGAGAGCCAATGGTAAGTACAAGCAGTGCCATGATCAACATCGAGTGTCTCACAAGTTCCAGATGGAAAAAACAGTTTAGCTACATTTGTAGAAGGAGCGCCTTATTGGACCCCACTGCAAGCTTCGCCCACTCTGATATGGGTCATACACCATCACTAAGGTCTTCGGGGACAATGCCTTCAAGCTCAGCATCCCATCGTTCGTTTGTTTGCACCCAACGTTCAATGTAGATCGCCTTTAGAGATAATTTCCACCATTGTTGGACACATTTGACATTGCAGAACAACTTACACCAACAGAGATCAACCTGGACTACATGGAACAAGCCACAACTAATCATATCATGGACACACAGATCAATAACACTTACCAACAAAGGATATAGCTATATCAATTTGTCAAAGAAACCCCAAATCTTTCACCAGGGACCAAGTTAAACAGAAATTTCCTCACCTCAGGCTTTGCACGCAATGGGGACCATTAATTCCTAAGGAGGGAGGAATGATCTAGGTAGATTTGGTGGCCACCCACCTCTTCCACCTAGACCCCCATTCATTTTCATATGTTTCTTTTTTCATTTCAACATTTACTATTTTTAGCAATTTTTCGGGTCTTGAACTTCCGGAGCAGTTTTGACCCCCTAAATGACATTTTTTTGGGGTCCATGGCAGGCCCATATCCATAGGTACGAGCCTATAGTGAAACCTGTAGTACTTAAAGATACCTTTCCAACAAGGTATCATACCCACCAAACAGAGAGACCAAGTTACGATCTCGAGAAGTTGGCTTCCCAACCCCTACGGGGCCTAAAAACTCTTGGTGTTACATCTCCTAGGGTTAGGGTTTTGGTTGTTTAGGGTTTTCTTATGTTTTCTAATGATAAATAGGCCCTTGAGCCTCATTGTAACACATTTCATAGACATGTAGCCACCACATCTCTTCTTAGAGATAAGCTACCATCGCCCAAGCTATCTTATTTCCATTGTGTTTGTGAGCATAGTTCAATATTTTTCTATTAATGAAATGAAGTGTTTTCTACTGCATCTATGTGTTTATGATTATATATTTAAGTTGTTGCATTCATGTTTAAGTTTGGATCAATATGTATTTATTTTTCTTGGTCTTTATGTTTCCAATGTATAGAATCAAACCATCAAACTCCTCTTTTACCTTTACATCAGATACAAATATTCTTTTAATAAATGCTTCCCTTTTAACATCACGCATTTCTCTTCTAACCTCTCAAGGGGAAAAGTGGACATACATTTTTGCAGAGTGCTCCACCTTTTTTTGAACTATGGAGATTGAGAGGGGTGTAGAGATTCTTCTCCCACTTCTACTATTATAACTTGAAGCATGAAACATGATGTTACAGTTGACCTAAGAAGGAAGAAAAAGGGAGAGAGAATATGGGAATTCCCAAGGGTAACACATGATGAGCCTAGGTATTGTAGCAAGAATGCTGCAACTCCCAAGGCTACCATCTTTACTTATCAGCCCAAGGTTCGTACAAACTTGGAGGTGATAGTGCTATATGCACAAGTATAAGTGAAAGTACTACCTATTATCACTACTCATCTGACAAGGGACCCCAAGTGTTCCAAGCCATACTTCTATAGGGTCAGAAGAAGATTGATTTTGATGGAAGAAGAGCAAATCTATTCTAAGGGAAAGCTACTCTACTGTAGTAATGAAGAAAAAAAGCATGTAATGCTAAACTCACACCAGACCCTAGCTAACCAATTAAACAACTATGCTAAGAAAAATTACTAGATCAATCACTAATCTAATGCTAATTCTCCAAGTTACAAAAAAAAAAAACTAGACTAAGGGGTAAGAAAAGGAAACTAAGCTAAGCCCCTGTTTAAGTGGAAGAGTAGTCAGAGATCAAAATTGGTCAAAAGATGATGTAAAGGAGCAACAAAACATAAGAATCATTGGATCAGGCGGGTAAAAGGTAAATGAACAGCTGAGATCAGATCGTAGGAGGGTATGTAGGTAGATGGGTGAACAGGGTTAGTTAACAGGATGAATGGAGGAGATTATGTCGCAGTGGTTGAGTGAATAGATGACTGAATAGAGTTAATCGGAGATGGATGACTGAGATTATATTATGGAGGCTAAGTCAAGAGATGGACAGAAAGGATTAATCGGCAGATGGATGGTGGAGATTAGATCATAGGCAAAAGAAACGTGCGGAAATGGTAGTAGGTTTGCGGAGGTGGTAATTTGTATTTCGCATGCCCTCAAAACCATATGCTGTATTTTGAGATTTCACGTAATTAGCCTCCCCGGGCGACCCGTAGCATAGGGAAACCACTCTTATCACGTGTCCCTGGGAAGATAACATTTGGATGGAAATTCGCGTGATATGGCATGATAGCTGTCGGATCTAGCTATGCAGATCAACGGTGGAGATGGGCCAAGCTAGTTGGAGATTGGGTGAAGCGATAGCCGTTGGATCAAGAGACATATCGACGGTGGAGATTAAAGCGAGAGAATAAAACGTGCGGAAATGATGGAGCGGGCTTAGATGACGGTAAGCAGTTTATTGTGCGCCCTCAAAGATGTAATCAGTTTTCTAAAATTTTGCATGATTAGCCTCCCCAGACAACATGTAGCATGGGGAAATCACCCATATCATGTGCCCTCAAGCGGATAATGATTGGACATATATCCACGCAATATCGCGTGATAGTCGTCAGATATGGCGAGGTAGATCCACGGTGGAGATTTGACCAAGCTAGTTGGTAAGCGGGTGCGCAATAACCATCAGATCAGACAAGGAAGATCGACAGTGTGGATTTAAAGTGCATAAAGTCAACATTGAAAATGAATTGGGTGGTGATTGGTCAGGTTTTGTTGTGTAATGTAATCTATGGGTAAAAACTATTTAAATGTGAATTAGCAGCTTTTGCTCAAGCATTTCATGCTGAAGGAGATTGAAATGGATATGAGGGATATCAAATGATGGGAAGAGAGTGAAGGAGCATATGATCATGAAAGGAACAGAGTAACAATGTAACGAACCCAGTGACTACATTAAACAACAAACTCTCTGTGAAAACCAAAACCCTGTGTTTTTGGGGTTGCTACAGGGTTTCTTCCTCACATCATGGTCCCATAGGGAGGAGGTGAGGTCAAGACACCCATGGTAAACCTTGTGGATCTTTTCTTTGCTAACCTACTAATTGAATGAAAGCATAAATGAAGCAAACTGAAACACAACTAATCTACTCTACACTAATGTAATGAGACTGCAACTACTCAAACAAATGAACAGTTAAACAATAAACCTTTGTAATGGAAATGCAACTACTTAAACAAATAACTAGTTAAACCATGGATCATCTACTCTATACTATGGTGATGCAAATGCAACTGCTTAAGCAAATGAATAGAAAACCATGCATCTATACTATTGTTGTAATGAATATGCATCTAATTAAGCAAATGAACCTAAAACCATGAATCTATACTACTATTGTAATGAAAATTCATCTAATTAAGAAAATGAACAAAAAACAGGAATCTATGCTAGCATGCAATACAATAAAGAGGAGCTTTGGTTGCTAGGGTCGGGCCCTAACCCAAGAGCTTCAGCTCTCTGAGTTAACTCAGTGTTGGCTCAAAACAAAACTCATCTTCATTATAAATCAAAAATTCCTACAAGACTTGCAGCTTGAAAGCAAAGTGGAATTATTGCTAACTCTTAGTAGCTAGCTAGTAACTAACTGTGTCTAAAAAGAATGAGGTCCTAAGCCTCTCTACTTATACATATGAAGTCTCCAATGACTTCCTTCAAAATTAGGGAGGCACAGTTCCCAATTCAATGATAAACTCGTGCTTTCCCTTTCACTAGCTCGGTTGCCTTCTAGTAGGGAGTTTTGGCTCCCAACTCAAGATAAACTCATACTTTCACTTGCTTGGCTGGCTTCTAGTACACTTGATTTGGCTATTTGTACTCTCACTTGCTTGGCTGCCTTCTAGTACTCTTGATTTGGTTGTTTGCACCTTCACTTGCTTGGCTGCCTTCTAGAAGGGGGGTTGTTTGTACTTTCCGCTGATGGAGGGATATTCGAATGGAGGGGGGAGTAAATGAGGAGGATTTACCTCTTGTAATTCCTCTCCCTTGTCCCATTCAAGTTTTTACAAAGGTCTTTACCATAGTTCCTTGCTTTTATCTTTTATCCCTGCATTTTCCCTGCTTTTATCTTTTATTCTGGCATTACATGCAGATTAGACCACAAAGCAAAATATCCAACTCTACTCATTTCATAAAAAAATATAATCAAAAGTATGCAATAAGTTGTGAGATTAGTTGGTTTGAATAAGCTAGGAGGTGAGTTAAGGTCAGTTAAGGGCCATATAATTACTCAGTGATGAGGCTCATCATCACCCCCTACTAAAAATGTTGCTCATCCTCTGAGCAACGTAATGGCTTTGGTAGCCTCTCTGACATCTCATGCTTCTATTTTGGTCTCTACTTCTTGTTTATAGAAGCCTACTTTCCTTTCTACTTCTTCCCACTGATATTCTTTGATCTTCAAGCTATGTGGTAGTGTTTTCCATCTCCTTATGCAAACATGTATATTATCATTTCTTGGTAGCCTAAACATGTCCTCAAAATGTGAAATTGCTTGCCCTTAAGTAGCAAGATATCGAGGTGCCAGCTAAGGATTATTTACAATTAGATTATGGGTGCTAATTAGGGCCATGGGATTCGATTGTTTCGTTGTTTCTCTGTCCCTGAAGCCACTTAGCTCTTTTGTTTCTTGCTGTTCTTTCTTGTTTTGAAATGTAGAGGGGTTTGCCTCCTTCTTTTCCTTGCAGTGATGGAAACTGCTACCTTCTACTCAGGGACCTCTGGAGACACCCTAGGTGACTCCTTCTTTTGTTCTTCCCCTTCTGCTTCAATGCCTTTTTCCTCTCTATTTTTTCTTTCTCATCTCTATTAGTTTCTTGCTTCATCTCTTCCTCTGTGTCAATGCCTTATTTCTCTTCTGTTTCAGCATCATCCTCTGTATTAGTTCCTTCTTCATCCATCTCGTTCCCATCTAGCCATGTATCTTCTTCTTCTTATTTTTCCTCCTCCTTACTAATAGAAGGACAAACATCATAGATGAGGGTTTTGATGGTATCCTCTGCTGGTAAGTCTATGAAGACTTATCATGTTATAAGGATCTTGAGGTTTTGGAGGGCATCCTCAATGAGGATTCTGGTCAACCCATGGTCAACTAATTGTTGGGAATTTCCTGTCTTTTCTTTGTTGCTGGAGTCCATGAGTGAATGCATCAGAAAATAGGGTAGGTTGAGACTTTGGTGAGCTGGTGTTTCTACCCCAAATCTTAGTTCTTCAAGCTCTCTAAAATGGTAGCCATAAACAACATTGTATCTACCCTCACATGAGATATACTTGATGAGCATCTTGCTTGTGAGGCTTGAGGAGGAAATAAGAAAATTCTTTGAAAAAAAAAAGAGTTTCCTGTGTATGTAATCCACTAGCTTTCTAGAGGAAACTGGCCACCTTTTCACTTACAAACCAACTACCTCTTAACCTTTACAACTTTTGATCAAATGACACATATGAGTGAGTGAGTAGGATACTTACCTGTGGCCTTAATGCCATGCTGCAGTTGTCAAAGATAAGAGGTGTTGTTGATGGTCATTCTTCTTCCTCCTCTGTTATCTGCTGATGGTTTCTTGACTATAGATCTGATGTAGATGCTACTGCTGTATGGTCATCTTTCTTCCTCCTCTGCTACCTGCTGATGGTGTCTGTGACTGTAGATCTGATGCTGCTCAATGGACAAAGGGAGTAGGAGTGTGTGTGGATGCAAAGATGATGGTAATGGATGAGGTGAGGGGTTAGATCATGTCTAGAATGAATTTTGGGGATCTAACCAATCTATCAGCCAAGGGATTTTGTAGAAAACACAATTTTCACCTGAATTGGAGCAATAAAGTGAATAAAAATGGAATTTATGGAGGGATGCATGGTAAGGAGTGGAGGAGATGAACATATGTGAGGCAGGGCTCCCTTTGGATCTTCTCTTTGCTCCATGATTATCTTTCTCATCCTCCTGCAAATAACAATTATGTTTTTTTCCTCTTATATATATATATATATATATACATATAAAACCTAGGCTGCCTCAGAGAGGTTTTCACCCTAGATATTTGCCCTAGGCGCCTCAAGGAAGGTTTTTACCCAAGGATCTTTTTCTTTCCATTTTTCTCATCCTTGGGCCACCTCATGGAGGTTTTCACCTAAATCCTTATTATGTTTTCATTATTTTTCAGTGACCTGATCAGGGAGGAGCTAAAACTTGCTCCACCATCATCGTTGTCTTATTGATACTGTCAACGAACTCTTGTTTAGATAAAGGCCTCTTGTACATTTTCAATCTGTCCATTAACTTGTAATGGAATGGCTTATTCATCTATAGTTATGATCTCCATTAAACCATTGTCATGGAATCTTTCCACCACATAAGGTTCGAGCCATCTCTTCCTTAGCTTTCCCTTGAAGTCTTTATACCTGGAGTCATATAAAATGCCCAATCTCCTTCTTGAAAGTACTTTTCCTTAATATTCTTGTCATGCTAGATTTTCCTCTGAAGCTGAACTATCTGTGTATGGAGGAGGGCCTGCATTCTGAGTTCATCCAAGCCATTCAAATGGAACAATATTTCTTTTTGTGCATGATTGCCATCCAAATATAGTTGGGTTGCCATCCTCAATGTATTATATTCAAATTCAATGGACAGTAAAGCCTTTTTCCCATAGACTAGCTCATAGGGTGTAAATCCAATGGTGGTCTTCCATGTCGTATTATATGCCCAGGCAGCCTCAACTAGTCTTTCTGCCCAATCCTTTCTACTGTTGTTCACTACCTTGGTTAGGATGTTTTCCAGTGCTTTTTTAGTCACCTCCACTTGCCCATTAGCTTGGGGATGATAAGGAGTGGAGGTCCTATGCTTGATTTTGTGATGCTTGAGAAGTTCTTCAATAATGCTAGAGGTAAAATGGCTACCTTGGTTTGTGACTAACTCTCTAGGGTACCCAAATTTGTAAAATATATTCTCCCTTAGGAACTTAGCCACCTTCTCTTCTGTTGCTGCCTTAATTGCCTTAGTTTCAGCCCACTTAGTCAAGTAATTAGTGCACACAATAATGTGTTGTTTTTGCTTTGAAGGAGGATTGATAGGCCCAATGAAGTCCATGCCCCACTTGTCAAATGGTTCAAAATTCACTTGAGGTTGTAGAGGCATTTCATCTCTTCAAGTAGGCTTTCCCATCCTCTGGAACGGATCACATTGACTAATATATTTTCTCACTTCCTGATGAAGAGTAGGCCAATAGTAGTCTACTTGTAGCACTTTGAATGTTGTCCTCGTTGCTGCAAAGTGACCTCCACAAGGCCCATCATGGTAGGTTAGAAGGATGTCAAAAACTTCCTCTTCCTTGACACACCTTCTTAGGATCTGATCTAGGCCAAGTTTGAACATGTTTCCCCCAATCCAGGTGAAGGGGGCACTTTTCCTCACTATCTTACTCTTTTCTTTGGAGGGCAGGTTTGGTGGGAACTGTGCTGATACCAAATAGTTTGCTATATCATCAAACCATGGGGAGAACACTAAAATAGAAAACAAATTCTCATCTAGTAATTGATCATCCACCATTCCTTCTTCACTTGCAAGCATATTCATCCTAGATAGAAAGCCAGCAACAACATTCTCCTTACCAGGCTTATCAACAATAGTTAGAACAAACTGCTGTAATAAAAGTAACCATCTTATGATTCTAACATTTACATCTAGTTTGTTCATTAAATATTTAATTGCAGCATGATTATGTTATAAAATTATATACTACGGAGCAATGGAACACATAAGATATTGGAGAAATATAAACATAGAAAATGCATAAAACAAGAGAGACACAGATATACGTGGTTCACCCAGTTTGGGCTACGTCCACCCCGAACAGCCAGTCCTTCCTTTCTATTATCCAGCAAAATGAAGAGACACAACCTACAGTAGATCCGCTATAATATCCTCTGTTTTCTTTCATAGTCTCGCCTCTTTGTTTCTCGCTCGGAGAATACACATATGTTACACAAACTCAATACAATGACCTCATACAAAGAGAGGGGTTGCCTTCTAGGGAAAAAACCCTAAACTAAACATAATTTCTACCGTTAGATCATCCTCCTATTTAACAACCCAGATTGACTAGAAATTACTATACTTTTACAAGGAAATTTTACATTTGTTTTTTAGCTTCGGGGGCGCTTCCCCCAAGCCCCCATTGGGGGACCATTGGCCCCTAGACAAGTCCCCCCTACACCCCCTCACGTGGAGGGTTGTACAAACTTCCTGGGGTATACATCCGGCTGAAACAAAGACGTCTGAACAATCATGCTCCACACACAACAATCTCCCACTTGGAGAATGATTATAGCAACTCCACCACTATTTCATTTGCTGGACAATGACTTCTCTTTGAACCTAGCTATCTCTCATCTTCATCGTCATCCTTGAATACCAATTGAAACTAAGCATATTCTTAGTTTCTCCTTGGTTACAACTTTTGTTAGCATATCTACAAGATTTTGGCTAGTGTGTATCTTTTTCAGCTTCAACTCTCCATCTTCCAACACTGATCATATGAAATGGTGCTTGAGCTGTATGTGTTCAGTCCTAGAATGAAATGCTAATTTCTTTGCAAGATGAATAGCACTTTGGCTATCACTGTATAATGTACCCATATCATGCTCCTTACCCAATTCACACATAAACCTTCATAACCAAATCATTTCTTTACTAGCCTCTGTAGCAGCAACATACTCTACTTCTGTTGTTGAAAGTGAATCAAGGCTTTGGATTTTTGAAACCCAACTAACAGTTGTTCCACCAATAGTAAATACATATCCTGTAGTGCTCCTCCTGTTATCTTTGTCACCTGCCATATTTGCATCAACATATCCCTGTAGAGAAATGTTTGAACCACCAAAGCATA
>APFE031459603.1:65116-103817 GCA_000404065.3 Pinus taeda | reverse complement strand
TAGTATGGTTAGTTTTATATTTAATAATAATATGATTAAATATAATTAAATATTAATTAAATTAATCAATATATTAATAATAAGAATATTTTAAAATTAATATAATTAATAATAATTAGTATTAATAATATATTAATAATACTTTAATTAATATATGTAAGACTAAATAATTTATTCAATAACAATAATGAAATAATCAATTTAATTAAATAATAACAATAATTAATAGTATTAATATAACTATTCTATCATTATTGAATTAATATAATAATATTAATAAAATCATTTTATTCATCTTTAAGAATAAATTAGTATAATTATTTTGAAATTAATTTTCTTATTAAGATTAATATTTTCAATTCAAAATAAAAATCTAAAAGCATTATATAAAAATTAAAAATTAAAACATATTAATAAAAATTTTCAAAATAAATAATAATAATTGAAAACATTATTAACTTAGCCGACCTGTGTGGTTTTCCAATAAATTTCCATCCTTTATCTATTTATTTCCTCTCCGCTGCTCTTCTGTCATCATCATTCTCTCATCCTGAAGATGGATCCCACTTGGGATTCGAAACGTCGGTTCAAAAATGACAAAACTGTGGATTCTCCGGTCAATTATTCAAAACAATATCCTTGTTATTTTTTAAGGACTTGAGAGTGTCAATTTCATGCTTACTTATGTTGTTCTTGGGGGGCTTAGCCTTTCTAAGGACATCTGCACAGTCATGTCTGATGATATCTTTAGTGACTTTCAGTAAGTCTCCAATACCATATTCAATGTCATAGATGATATCATCGACCGAGATCTTTCTAGGAGCAAGGAGAAAATTCAATCCCTTCTCCAAAAGACTAAAGATTTGGGTCAAAAGAAAAACTAGAGAGATTGGCAACCTTATTGTAAGAGGAAGGAAGAAAATTAGAACTAACAATATTATTCAAACCTAAAGTTCTAAAACATTATTAAAACCTAAAGTTCTAAAAAAAAGCCTATTATTATTATGAAAATTAAAAAGATAATCATTAACTCCCTTATTACTATTACTATTATTATTATTATTATTATAAACTACTACTACTATTACTATAACATTTTATAAAAATATGATATTATCATTATAACTAATTTTAAATTCCAACAGATTACCTACCTTTTCAATTCTTTTGATATCATCCCCAACAGAGGTCGCGAAATAACTTGTCAACGACCATGCAGGTTCTATATTGGAGTTTGCACCAATCTTACTCAAGAAAGATTCTGCCAATGACCGTTTCCAACCATCAACGGATTCGTTTTTCAAAGGAGGTCGAGATAGAGATCCCCTAGCTGATCTAGAGTTGTAACTAGCATATGGAGAAAGATTCAATGCACTGACCAACACCGATTTCACGAAAGCTACATGCTCTCAACCTGAACCACAATGAGCTAGAGGAGCTAAAACCAAGGTAAAGGTTATGAGGGGAGCACCACCAGATCGACATTGACCAATGATGGAGTAATCGCTACCATCGACACGATGAGAGAGAGGGGATAGGGGAGGAAGGTCAACAAGTGAAAGATAAATACTAAGACGGAGAAACAATGGAGTAGGGGAGCATTTGGCCAAGTGAACTTTTAGATCTATTCCAGCAAAAATGAGAGACAGTTTTAGCTTCACTTTCAATAGTGAAAGCGTGAGAGACAGAGCCAACCCAAGACTCTTCGAGCGCATAGACCTGATCGGGAATGATTATTCCCGTGGAAGAATAATGAAAACAAGAAGAGTCCATAACCTATGAGATATACTTCTTTGAGAGCTTGATGAAATTCTTAGATTTCTTTACTTTCAAGACCTTTTCCATGAGAATAGATTTCAACGTAGAGCATGCCTCAATCCAGGGCCAAGGAGGAGAAAAAAATCATATTTGAAAGCTCCAAATGTAGAGAAAGAAAACCACAAGAAACAAAATCAAGCCTCTTTCTAACCTTTCCAATCTCCAAATGAGCTAAAGAAAAACTAGCATTAAGGAAAATGTTAAGGTAAATGGAATTATTAAGATTTTTTCGGTAGAAATAACATAGGAAAATTTTTTACCGATGTGTTTCAAACGAGCTAGTGTGGTTCATCATCAGGCCCAGATAATGATGTATACCATGGTACAATCTTAAACAGAGGGTGAAGTAGGTACCAAAAGATCATATAACAGCTATAATAAGGACTAGTTTTATACATAAATAATATTATATTTATAATAATATAAAGGAAAAATATTAGTTAATAAAAGATCTAAAAACATAAAAATTAATAAGAAATAAACAATCAAAGTCAAACAGAGACAGGGAACAGAATCAAAAAATATAAAGACGAGTCAAGACCTGATTAATAAGTCAAGATCCTATAAAAATAATAATTGATGGAGACTAAAATCAAACCAAAGAAATCAAAGAGGGAGGGATAAATAAGTTAGGGTCAACCAAAAATAAGGGTCTAAGGTCTTACAATCAATATAAGGAGCCAAGAAAAATCAATAAAGTCTAACATAAATACTCAAACCGGTTGAGGTAAAAATTATACTAAAAAGCCAATGAAAAAGAAAAATTAAATGAGAAAACCGACCAAAAGAATATTAACATTCAATACAAATACCTATATAGAAATAAAAATAAAAAAATTCATAAATAGAAAAATCAAACCCAAAAAAAAAATCGCCAACAGAAACAAACTAGGAGGACATGGCAGTAGTCATGAACTCGGCGTTGGTCAGTGTGTTGAGTCTTTCTCCATCTGCCAGTTAAAGCTCTAGATTAGCCATCAGGTCTCTATCTCGTCCTCCTTCAAAAAACAAATCTGTTGATGGTAGAAAAAGTTTGTTGGTAGAATCGTTGTTGAGTAAGATTGGCACAAACTCTAATATTGATCCTTCATGGTCATTAACAGGTTATTCCACAACCTCTTTTGGGGATGATATCAAAAGAATTAAAAATGAAGGTAATCCATTGTTAAATTTAAAAAATTCGTTATAGTGGAATAGATATATATTTATAATAATTAAATAATTAATTATCTTTTTTAATTCTTAATAATAATAATTAGGAAAAGTTCTAGAATTTAAGGTTTGAATAATATTTTTTTAAAGTTTTCTAATTCTTTCCCTTCCTCTTACAATAAGGTTGTAAATCTCTCTAGTTTTTCTTTTGACCCCTAGTCTTTAGTATTTTGGAGAAGGGTTAAAATTTTTTCCTTGCTCCTAGAAATATCTCGGTCGATGATATCATCTGTGACATTGAATATGGTATTAGAGACTTACCGGAAGCCACTAAAGATATCATCAGACAAGATTGCGCGGTTGTTCTTAGAAAGGCTAAGAGCCCCAAGAACAACATCATTAAGCTTGAAATTGACGCTCTCAAGTCCTTAAACAATAACAAGGATATGTTTTTTTTCTCAAAGTTGACAAGGGTGGTCCTGTGGTTATTCTTGATAAAGAGGATTACAAGGGGAAGATGTTGGATCATCTCTAGAGTAGCGGGAGCTACAGGAAACTTAGTAAGGACCCCTTGAAGAAGATCTTGAAAAGTGTGGCTATTGCTATAAATACTAGTAGCTTGGTCAACTTGTTCAGTGATAAGTTCTTTGAGAGTAGCCTTCTTACCACCATAATATATGGACCTCCAAAGATCCATAAGGAATGGGTTCCTCTAAGACCCATTAAAAACACGATACAAGGTATGACTTATATTCTTGCTAGATATTTAGAAATGAAGCTTAATCCCCTCGTAGGTAATACAAATTCCTTTGTCAAAGACTTTACTTCATTTGTCAATGAATTGAATTATTTCAGGGTTGATCCCGATGACAATCTTGTGAGTTTCAATGTGGTCACAATTTACACTAATATCCCTATCATCGAGGCCATCTAGGTCATCAAGTGCATTACGGATCGTGATATTGCTAAGTTAGTTGATATTCACTAACCTCCACTTTCTTCTCCTTTGATGGGAAATTCTATGAGAAAACATGTGGCGTCGCCATGGGTTCCTCCCTCTCCCCTATGGTGGCTAATATATTCATCTGGGATTTTGAATCAAAGGCCTTGGCCTCTTCTCATCTTCTTCCTAAGATGTGGAAGTGGTTTGAAGATGATACTTGTGTCATTTGGTCCCATGGAAAGGAAGATTTGGAACTTTTTTTCCTTCATTTTAATAATCAATCTAATTCCATAAAATTCCCATGGAATTTGAAAGTTATAATTGTATGCCCTTCCTTGACATCCTCTTCTCAAGGAATGATGATGAATATTTTTCTCATCATGTCTTTTGGAAGAAAACTCACACATAGCAAAATCTTCATGCTAATTCTCATCATTTCCATGCTCAAAAACTTAGTGTTCTCAATACTTTAGCAACTAGAGCTTTAAGGGTTTCTGATGACGACCATCCTAATGAGGAGAAAGCACGCCTTCTGAGTCTTTTCCTTAATAATGGGTATAGTAGACAACAATGCACTAAGGCTTTCCTCAAAGCCAAAAAAGGTCCTAAGGCTAAGAAAGAAACCATGGATCATTTTTGTGGTGTTCATCTCCATTTTATCCAAGGAACCATAGACAAGATTGCGAGGATCCTATCCTATAGAAGCATAATATTCCTTCAACCTCTAGGCCTCTAAATACCATCTGAAGCTTCCTAAGATTTGTTAAAGACCCTATGGACCCCCAAAAAATGAAAGGTGTTTATGTTATCCCTTTCTCATGTGGGGATCCCTACATTGGTGAGATTGGTCACTCGATTAATCAAAATATTTGTGAGCATGGAACTGAAATCAAGCATGGAAGGACCCACTCCTTTGCTTTGGCAGAACATGCAGAAAAATCTAAGCATCAATTATACACTGAGGAGGCCCATGTCATTGCCAAGGTTAGTCATTTCCATCATTGTAAATTTTGGGAGGCCCTGGAAATGAAAAGGAGGCCTGATAATTTAAATAGAGACAATGGTTGGAACATTAGAAGAATTTGGGTCCCTATCCTATCCTCCTAGTCTATTTATGTTTGCAGATTATTTTGTTTTTTAGGGTTTTATGTTTCTATTTATAAATTGTTTTGTTTTTATTTCTGTATATGTATTTGTATTTAATGTTAATATTCTTTTGGTCGGTTTTCTCATTTTTATATTTTTTTTTGCCTTGGCATTTTAGTAATTTTCATCTCAACTGCTTTGAATGTTTATGTTAGACTTTATTGCTTTTTCTTGGCTCGTTAGATTAATTGTAGGACCTTAAATCCTTATTTTTGGTTGAGCCTAATTTATTCATCCCTCCCTCTTTGATTGCTTGGGTTTGATTTTAGACTCCATTAATTATTATTTTTTATAGGATCTTGACTCATTAATCAGGTATTGACTCTTTATATATTTTGACTTTGTTCCTTGTCTTTGTTTGAATTTAATTGTTTGTTTCTTATTTATGTTTATGTTTTTCGATATTTTCTTAATTAATATTTTTTTATCTTAATAATTATTATAAACTATAATATTATTATTCATAAACTAGTCATTATAGGAATATTATTAAAATATTAATTTTCATAAACTAGTCATTAGTATAGCCATTATATGATCTTTTGGCCCCTATATCGCCCTCTATTTAAGTTAATTCCATGATTTGCATATTCATCTGGTCTTAATGATGAATCACGTTAGCTGGTTTGAAACATGTAGGAAAAATTTTCTCCTATCTGATTTTTGCCAAAAAGACTCTTCTTAATGTAATATGGATCGCAAAAGCCTAAATTAAAAAAAGAAAAGAAAAGAAAAGTATTTGTCGTGTTTGGTTCATAGAGGTCTCTATAAATAAGTTGCAATAACCTGAATTCAAAGTACTCTTTTATTTTGAATATAATCAACCCCGTTATTTGTCCCATGCTGACATGGCTTACTAATAGTGTTATCTAGTTTTGGCAATTTTGACATATCCCTGACAGCGTGTGTGACGTCCCCTTTTCATTTCCTCAAAATTTTTAATGTAATTGGGTACTTGTAATTTTTTGTTAGCAACATGTATACTATGTACTAAACTTGATTATGTGATGCATTATTTTATTTTATTAATAAAAATTCTAAAGTTGAAGGAAGGGAGAAGCCAACTGATCATGATGCCTTGGGGAGAGGGAAAACTTAACTTAAGATGGAAAATATACCTTAGCTAAATACTTCCCTCTGATGTAATGGTTAGTATTCCCAAGAAGCTAAAAATATTGGATGATGAAGGGTGAAGGTGTGAATATAAAAATACAATGGAGGAGAAAAAATGGATTTTTCTTCCTGGTTCTTAGGCTTCTAGTTTTTTTCTCTTCTATTACTCTCTCATACATGTATCTCTCTCACTTGGAGATTTGATATGGCATGCAAAATAGTGGAAGACCCATAGAGGTTTAGAACTTGTGACTAGTTAAGAGTTATTATTGATAGAATATGAGACAGATACTGAGCTTTTCCTGTGTGTGAAGGAGATTCACCTTCACCTTTTGTGTTAAATATACTTTGAAAATTGTGTGTCAAATACTTGAGTTTAGTTTTCCCTCAAGGAATCAAGATATGACACGAGGGTGTCTAACTATCAGAAGGATTGTGGCAAAGTTGAGCCTAAGGTGGAGTGGAATGTGGCTCACCCTATTTCAGTTCCGGTATTTTTTAGTTACAATACATGTATATGTATGTGTGTGTGTGTGTGTGCTTATTTTGTGTTATTCATATATATTACATGGATGATTTAGTGATATGCATGAATTATTTTTATTGTTATATTATTTTATTTATGATCACTATGTTGTTATTATAGTAAAGTCTTGAGAAGTGGGTTTTAATTCAATTGGATTTTGAATGTCAATGAATTGGGAGACATGGGAGATGTATGATAATTTTGGGTAATTTCATATCTTTTCTATTAGTCACATGCCTTAATTATTACTTGCATGCATTCCATATTAACGGGACGATGAATTTTCTTTAATTTCCTCTACAGACTATAAGTGATTTCATGGAGTTTAATGGTTGAAGCCCATAGTGTGATTTACAACATAAACAAGTCATCTTGGCATTTTTACTATAATGTTTCTTCTGGAATATTCTAGAGGCCAAAACTTGGACCATATTGAGGGGAAATATCCTTGATCATACGTTTCAAATTTTACATCTCATTTTCCTGTATTTTTGGGTATATTATCTAAGGAAGTCAATCTTACTAAATGCTTCTTCAAACAATTCATCTTGTAATTTTCATTATATCATTTCTTCTGGGAGGTTTTAGAGGTTGAAAAATGCATCATAGTGAGATGAAATCCCACTCATCATCTTGTTTAATTTTAAAATATTGATTCACTATAGCCTTCGAGCTATGCTCTAAGATATTCAAGTTCCCTATATTTTCAAGAAAAAAATCATTTTGTAATTTTTTCTTTACTTTATCTTCTGAGAGGTTCCAAAAGCTTAAACTTGGACAATAGGAAGAGGAAAACCACTGGCCATCTAGTTCAATTTTTAGATCTTGACTCACTATATTTTCATAGTTATGCTCTAAGAAAGTTGAGCTTCCTGAATTCTTATTCAAAGAGGTTAGCATGGAATTCTAGCCAAAACTTTCTTTCTAAGATGTTATAGACTATGAAAGTTGGAGGAGAAAGAAGAAATATCTCAAGGTACTTGTGGTATAAAATTTATATTTTGGTACTCTATAATTTCTAATATATGCTCTATGGAAGATTGGGGTTTGAGAGAAATAAATTCTCACCAAAAACTATTTAATGAATTCCCCAACGAAATGTGGTTTCATAGATGGTGATTAGACAATGTTTGGAAATTTTTGGCAAAATACTTTAGAGAAAATGTGTTTCACCATAGCCCTAATTAAGGATTAGGGGGTTGGGTATGTTATAAAGTGGTATAACAGTTTATTGTTAAGCTCATGAAGAGGGAAAAAAATTGATACCCTATATCCTTAATCAAGCATTAAGTCATTGAGTATGTTACAAAGAGGCCATATAGAATCATTCAACACTAGACCTAGAAGGGTTTAAGAATGTTCTCAATGGGATCTCTGATACTATGCTATAAAGAGATATCATAGCATGGTTCAATGGAAAACCTTGATGGGCTGAAGAATAGATGAAATGGGAACACTGATACTATGTTATAAATGGTATTAGAACTAAGGTTTAGTATTGAGCTTTGATGGGTTTGAGTATAGTAAATAATTTGAGTTTTAAATTGATATTTATGCATGCATGTGTACTTATGTGAAATTGTTTGGTTGTATACATGATTATACTGATGTTACTTCAAGACTAATTTGATTTTGATCTAGCAAGATGGACATGCAAGCTAGTATAGGGATACAGACAATGAGATAAAGGTAATAAACAAGTTTAATTATTGTGATTTTAGTGGTACTAATAAATGTGTGTTATGTTAGGTGATAAATACTATTTTTGATAATCAAAAGAAAGATAAGGATATCGAACAGAAAGGCATAGCTCAGTAATGAAATGATCCCCACTAAGGAAAAGGGGAGAGAAGAGGGAACATTTCTCAATCTTATTAAGAAAATGAAGAGTTTGAAGGAATACCCTGAGAGTTGTAAAGTAGATAATGAAAGACTTATTAGAGATAAAGAAGTGTAGAAAAATATAAACATGATATTACTACAAAAATTAGCATATATGTAAGGGTTGTTGCAACATGGAAAAATTGTTGGAGATATATAGGAGTATTATAATGACAAGATCAAGAAATTCCTTGAACTAATAATGGGAAAACTCACCTTGCATGACTGTGCTAATTGGTTGATAATATTGTTGGAATATGTGCCATTTCTCAAAGACAAATAGATGAACATACAATATATTCTCAATGGATCATCAATATTATTTTACAGTAAGATAAAGTCAGAGGAGCACAAGACACTTGAATAAATTATTCAAAAGGAAAAACAATGCTTTAAGCAGTTATAAGATGAGGTAAATCCTCGTAAGGTTTAGGAGAATAAAAGGTCATTGAAATGTTGGGGTTGTGGAGGAGAAAACCTAGTCCATGATTTCACTCATCAATAACAAATGAAGGATAACACATATAAACTCTAGACACATGAAGCAAAAACTAATATTATAGAAAGAATTAAATCAAAGAGGAAGAATTTGAAATGTTGGAGTTGCAAAAAGGAAACATTTTTTTGTATTACCCTTATAAATAGCATGAAGGAAAGGAAATCTATGATGTGGAAGAGACTACCTCAAAGAAGAAAGAATAAACAACGTGTTAAAGTTTTGTACAACAATGGGAAATCAACAAAATGAATCCCTAGAAGTGGCAGTAGAGCTTTCTAGGAGTTGGCTAGTTCCTAGAGAAATTAAGAAGGCTAAGGCAATGAACTTTGATGGTGAGGTGAAGAGAAATGACGGAGAATCTGAAGAATATATCTAATATAATGAAGAAATTAATGAAACGTATATAACAAGATTATAATATTTTAGTAAATATTGATGGCTAACTAAGGTAACCCACTTGCATAGGAATTCAAGTGGGATGGTTCCTCCTAGACTATTTAGAAATATTTTGGAATTTTAAGGTTTCCATAGACCTTACGAAATACTCTAATTAACGTTTGTGAATTTGATAGTTTGTTGAGTTTCCTTCCTACAATAAATGTAAAGAGAAGATATTGAATATGTAGAATCAAGTTGTACATTTAATTACAAAACCACATAAGCATGAGAAGGTTTGGTTTGTTACAAATATCAAAATATATTGAAATATTGAAATCAAAATTTAATAGGAGTGAATTGGTTGTTGAATTGAGATGTTATAGTTCATCCATAAATTAATTGACTAACAATATATGTGTGTATGAATGGAATGGAATATGTGAAAGTATGACACATGCATGAAAATATGTACATGATTGGGTGCATTATGAGAGATATTGTTTGAAAGCATGAATTGGATACATAGTTGAAGTGCCCCTTTTTAATATTCATTGAAATTTGTATGTAATTAAATGAAATGATAGAGTACTAACTAGATGTGAGATTGAGATCATCTCAAGGGTTGTTTAGTATTAAAACTTCAAGTGTTGTAAGGTAGCGACCTGAAAATGGACCTTATGAAAATTATATTAAGGAGGCACAATTATGAATGATGAAGAGAATGATAGTAGATGTAGGTCAAGAAATTCATAAACGTAGCTAGTTGGATTCCTTGAAAATATTTCAGCCAAGAATGCATGTTGATGGTAGGCAAGTAAGTAGGGAAAACTTCAAGTGGAGACAAAAATGTAATGAAATTGGGTAAGAACTATTTTTGTTGATTTGTATATATTTTGTCTATCCAATTTAATATTTAGTAAAATATTAGTAACATTTTCATGCATGAATTTTCCATTTTAAGCATAAATTAAATGAAAAAATAATACACTCGTGAGATCAAATGTGTCCGGTAATGCATCAAGAGTTTGCAAGAAAATGTTGGGGGTATGAAGTAAATGTAGGGAATGTGTTGTGTTCATGAGTCCATGACTATTGGCCCTAAAGATTCTAAACTAAATACAAGGGACTCCATCATATAATGTTGAGCCCGTTTATAAGGAAAATGCAGTTGAAGGATTGGATTTTCCTAGTTTGAGAATTGTTGCTTGATATATGAAAGCAAGTTTGTCATTAGTACCTAGTGGGTTATGAAAAAGGCAAGAAGGCTTCAATGAGTAAAGATTAATGGAATAATTTTGATGCATCCATGAATTAATATGATATGATTTGGTCACGACACTCATATTATGAATCATGATGGTACATATGCGTGGTGCATTGAGTGCATGCATACTTGTATGGAACAATCAATTCTATTATTAAATTCCATTAAAGGAAATAAATTCTAATACTCTTAAGGAATTTTTTGGTAGAAAATGAGTGGCATTAATCCCTCATCCTAAAAAATGAAGTGGAAAATAATTACTCGTGAATTTAGAGATATGTATCTTAGTGGCGAAAGTGGTTATGTAACTCTTAGTTTCAACCCTTTAGGTTGTTGGAATAAATGTTTGATTGAATTATGAAATACTTAAAATGATTGTGATATAAATATATAATGAAATGATAGTTTCATTTCAATATATCTTAAATCAATTGAATGTGATAGAATTATTATGTGTCTAATGATTTTGAGATCATTTCAGGGGATGTTATACATTTTGCTAAGAAAATATTCTATGTAATAATGTTTACCACTGTTTGGTTGAATGAAAGTTCAGACTATAGGTAGAGTGTTGGAATTGGGTGTGACATAAAATCCACTATGAAATATAAAAACATTACCATCTATGAAGGAGGCGAACATAATAACTTAAAGTCTTATGTTTGTGAGATATGGCTTTTAAGTTAAACAAATTTGGGAAAACTAACATTTCTGATTTGAAATTTTTGAGTATATCTCATGGGCACTGGATGTTGTGATATAGGTGAAATGATGAAGAAAAGAGCCCAGGAACAAGGCCACAATGGTGACATTGTAGATATGCTACACACTTTGATTACGTCATGGGCGAAATTCATAAAGGGAACCTTGACTATAAGGCTCCATTATAAATGTAGTGTAATTCATGTCATAAATAAACTTAACTATAATACTCTAACAATATCTTCAATAATCCCATACAAAAAAGCTCTAAAACGGGTATATCAACCAAGGATGGGGGTTTCCTAGGCCTAAAAGGGTGAGTAACTGATGGGAGAAAATATTTGCCACACACTCACTAGAACATGAATATGACATCACTTATACAATGTAGATAATGAGATGAAATTGTTACATGTGGATGAAAATGAGGAAAATAATACCCATAAAGATAAGTAATAGTTTAAAACACTGTTGTTAGAAATTCAACTTATTTTGGAAAAAAAATCCAAGTTTCTTATAAAAAGATGGTTGAGCAAGAAAAATAATTAGAAGACATATGTGATTTTGATCGGTTAGTGTAGGTACTAAATGGATCATTGTTGGTAGTAAGGAGGTTGATACATAAGAGAAAAGAGGAATTTTGTGACTAATACTATAACCAATGGTAGAAGGGTTTTGACATCTAAATCTTATGCTTTCAGTTTACAATACTAAACATTGGTAATATATTTTACTGTAGGAAAATTTGGTCTTGTACAAGGTAGCTATATAGGTTCAAGAGGTAGTCAAACTAAATACAACATACATAATGATAAAAGGAGAAAAATTTAAGAGAGGTATACTTTTAATGTAGTTAAGGAAAGGGTGAATACCATTGTTGTAGTGAAAGACAACACCTAGGCTAGTGTTGTTACATCCAAGGAAAATCCAATATCAATGGGAACAACTAGGACAATGTTCCAAGGGGGGAATTGTGGCACACCCTTTTAATTTTCCCAAAATTTGTGATGTAATTATATACTTGTAATGTTGGGTTACTAGTATTTATATCATATAGTAAAATTTATTATGTGATGTACTATTCTAATTTATTTAAAAAAATTCTAGAGATGAAAGAAGGGAGTGGTCAACATATCATGATACCTTGGGGAGGGGTAAAGCTTGAATTAAGAGGAAAAATATACCTTTGGTGAATATCTCACTTTGATGTTATCGTTATTCTTCAAAAAAATATAGAAGTTTGGGAACATGAAGGGTCAAGTTGTGATTGTAAATATAAGAGGGAGGAGAAATCAAGGGGTTCTTCTTTTGGGTTCTTAAAATTCATGTTTTTCTCTCTTTTATTAACCTCTTATACATCTCTTTCTCTCTCTGATAAATTTAGTTTGGAAATAGAAATGGTGGGAGAACCCAGAGAGATTTAGAACCTATGATTGGTGAAGAGTTGTGAGTGATAAACTATGTGATATATATTGAGTTTTTCTTATGTGATATTTGATCTGAAAAATGTGTGCTAAATCCATGATTTTAGTTTCCCCTCAAGGTATCAAGATCTAGAATGAGGGTGGCCAGTCATGGGAAAAATTGCAACACAATTGAGCCTAAGGTCCAGTGGAACATGACTTATCTTATTTCAGTTCTAGTCTTTTCTTGTTTCAATAGATATATCTTTATTTATTTTCTATTTATATGTATTAGATGAATGATTTAGTGATATGCATTAATTATTGACATTGTTATATTTTTTTATTTAATATCATTATGCTAGTTATGATAGTGAAGTTTGAAGAAATGGATTTCAATTCACTTGGATGTGGAATTTAAATGAATTGAGACACATGTAAATGAATGGAAATTTTGGGTAATTACATGTATTATTTTTAAATTGCATGCTTTGCCTATTAACTGCATGCTACATTTTATTTTATTTCCTCTACAACCAATAGGTATGTTCATGGAGTATAATGGTGGAAGCCGAAAAATGTGATTTATGGTGTAAACCCATCTTGGAAGTTTTGCTATAAATTCTCTTCTGGGAGGTCCTAGAGGTTGAAACTTAGATCATATTGAGGGGAAATTCAATTGATCATCTAGCTCATTTTTCATATCTCAGTTCATTGTATTTTCAAATATCTAATTTGAAGAAGTCATATTTCTTGAATGCTTCTTCAAACTGGACATCTTGGAATTTTCTCTATAACTTTTCCTTTGGGAGGCTCTAGAGGTTGAAACTTGGAGCATAAAGAGGAGAAATTTGTTGATGATCTAGTTCAATTCTCACATATCGACTCACTACATTTTTGGAGATATGCTCTAAGAAAGTTGAGCTTCTCGATTGCTCCTAAAATAAGGGCATTTTTTATTTTTCACTCATTAGAGAAATTTTGAGGTCTAAAATGGGCCTAAAAATTGTATAACCAAATTCAAATTTATAAGAACCAATAGGAATAAAGATGATGATATCAACCATGGGTGATGATTCACCATTTTTTGAGTAAAAAAGCAAAAATATTAAGAAAAAAAACTATTTTTTTTCAACTCATATTTTAGACTTATCTCCCTATGATTTTACTCAAATTTTAAGCAAAAGAGCACTTGTTGGATTCATAATTTAATCTCTCATCCAAGGAATATCCATGTTGCATACTTTTGATGCACCCTGCTACACACAAAATGAGAAATTCATAAAAAATTATGATTGGAATCATATTTTTTCATGTATTTCTAATTTTTCGTGTAGCAGTGTTCATCGAAATTATGCAACATGGATACTCCCTATATGAAGAATTACATTATGCATCCAAAGAGTGCTCCCGCTTGAAATTCTAGTAAAACCATTGGGAGATAAGCTGAAAATATGAGTTGAAAAATAAGTTTCTTCTTTTTTTCCCTCTAAAATTTGATGATGTAATCTAATATTATTTTACATTTTCCACTATTATTTTACAATATTCCTTACGAGGTCCATTTTAGACATCTAATGATATATTTTCTTTTGGGAGGTTCTAGAGCCCCAAAATTGGACCAAAGTAAGGGTATATCTCACTGATAATCCAGTTCATTTTTAAAATCATGATTTACTATATTTTTAGAGCTATGCTCTAGGAAAGTTTAACTTCTTGAATTCTTCTTCAAACATGTCATCTTGGAATTCTTTCCATAACTTTCTTTCTAAGAGGTTCCAGACTATGAAACTTAGAGAGGAAGAGAAAATATATCAAGGTTCTTGGGGTAGAAATTTTAGGTTTGGTCATTTATAATTTTTGGGATATACTAAGTGGAAGATTGAGGGTTGAGAGAAATAAATAATGCACACAAATTGTTGGAAGAAATTCCAAAAAAAAGTGTGGTTTTGTGGATGGTGATTAGAATATGTTTGGAAACTATCTAATAAAATGATTTAGAGAAAATATAATACTTCACGTCCCTAATTAAGGATTAGTGGGTTGGGTACATTACAAAGTGGTTTTAGAGATGATTTTTAAGCTCATAAAATAAGGAAAAAAAATTGATACTCCATATCCTTAATCAAGCACTAAGTCACCGGGTATGTCATGGCACGTGCTTTGCTTATTTTGATTAGATTTTCAAAGTTGATGTGACTTGTAACACCCCTCCTAGGTCTACCCAAAGTAACCATGAAAACCAGGGTAAACATGAGATGAGAGGCTATTATGATCAAATTTGACCTCTTATGTGACCTTACGCAAGTGGAATTGATGGAACATCACACACAACCATCCAAAATCATCAACAAAACCCTTAGGACATAAGTCATCCACTTAGACAACATATCTCTCGGTCCCACTATTGTTCTAGATCTCTTAGGCCATAGTCGCTCTCATGTTATGGGCAAGGGAGTGACCAAAAACCTAAAGTTGCTCTCACGAGCCTTCCTACTAGTGAATGTGGACCAAAATTGCCAGTTCTGTGCGAGTGATTCGAGGATTGAAGCCACTTTTTTAGTCTAGAATCCTGGCCTCTTCCCAGAACTTGCTACAACCTTCAGAATTCATTAAAGACATGATAAAAATTCTTATCAATCAAAATCAACCTGAGGACTAGGCCTAAGCATCCCTAACCGAGACTAACATTATGTCAAACACTTGGCATCAATGCAACCTATAGGTCTAGGATACAAGACATAGCATAAATGACTGAAACAACTTATGAAACATAACCAGAAGGATAACATCCTTCTCCATTCAAATGCTAACTCATCAATTAGTTCTTGCATCCATCCATTTAACAGTTACAAGTAAATACATGAAATAACCATGACATGAGCCAGTCATTTAACAATACTTATAACCAACATTAAACCATGTAAATATCAAAGATAATACAACCATTCAATCCGCATATAAATTAGTGAAAGAGTAAGAGAAATTAGATTTTATTAATCAAAGGGAAAATACGACTAAGTTCAAGACTTCTACGTACCACCCGACCATAGAAATGGTTGAACCAAATCTCTCTTTCAACTAGTCACCCCCATGCCATATTCCAAGCATGAATGTGGGATCTCATAGAAAAACTAGTCCAAGAACAACCAAGGGAATCTAGGGGCTAAACGACCTCCACCCTCATCAAACTGTGATCACACCACAATCGGCGCTTTGATCACAACCGAATAAAACGTGGAATGCCATCTAGAATCCATCACTACCCTTGAGTAATTTTCCATCTCCTTGTCTCTCAGGCTTTACTACAATCCAAACCTGGATCACTATGCCCTAAACAAAGGCATATCCCTCAGTCTTTATTGTGTATCCTACAAAAACGGGTCAAGGGATTCCTAGGCCTTTGGGAATGGAACTTGAGATCACCATTGCCCTAGATTCTGAAATCCATCTGGCAAACCAAGGCTCAAAAAACTGAAATAAACATCCCACCACCATGGCATCTGGAGAAACACAAGGCTATGATGAAAACCACTATCATAACCTAGCAAAACCATGCAACTGACATCATGAAAACCATACACCAACATTCAAATCCATGCATGTCTAAACTAGCTAGCAAATCACACATGAAAAAGGTTACCTACAAGTATTCTTGTTGAAGCTTCTTGATGTTGCTCTTTTCCTTAATCCTTTCTTTCCTTCCTTTCCCTTTGCTTGCATTTCCTTCCTTGGTCCAAATCTAGAGTTCTCAAAGAAAACTTCAAGCTACAAAGAGTGAGAGACATAGAAAAAATAATGAGAGAACTCAAAACGTGAACTTGACAAAAGCACTGAAATGATCCTTAGAAGCCCTTCTATGCATGAGGCCTCTAATTTCTTCATTTTCCATTATTTAGTTCAATTTTATCCTCACATGCAACCTTTGACCTATCACCTTACTTTTCTCCTAATTTGTTTTATTTTCATAAATAAATGTACTAAAATTCCCTTTTTCCTTTTAATGCCTTTTCCTTAGCCTTTGTTGATTTTCCTTAGCTAAAACATACATCTAGTTATGTCCACTAGGATATCTTTGCCCAAATTGCCCAACATTTAGCTTGGAATAAGTGTCCCTTAACTGTGGTCTTATTTTTCCTTTATTAACCTTTATTACACGAACTTTTCACAAGGGCTATTACATAACCCTCCCCCTTGGGGAAACACCATCCTTAGTCTTAAAGCAAGCCAAGACCTCAACAAAACTACTGAAAAGAAACATATTGCCTATTTATAGTGAAAGACCTTCTCAAAATAAAAAAATCATGACAACATGATAACATAACAACCATAATAATATGACACTCATACCGCTTATTGGAGCTTTATAACTTAGCTAATATTGGTATTTACATCCATATATATTATATATATAATTATATATTATATTATTAATATTATATTATATATATATATTATATATACATATACAAATACTAAAGAAATTAGAAAAAAATATACCAAACATCAAACCAAAACTGCTTTTCCTCAACTAGCAAACAATGAAGGATATAGGGCCCGCATCTGATCCTCCATCTCCCATGTAGCTTCTTCAGGGCTAAAGTGCTTCCACTACACCTTAACTTTCTCTATGGCTTTGTTCATCCATATGAGATGTTTCCAGTACAATATGCACTGAGGCTCCGACTAAAACTCTCATTCCTGCTCCACCTACCATACAGAATAATCAATAACATGATCAATATCCTTTGTATACTTCTTAAGCAATGAGATATAGAAAACATCATGGATTTTCACTCTTGGAGGCAGTGCAATTCAATATACCACTAGTCTAAACCTCTCAAGGATCTTAAAAGGACTGCAATATCATGGTGCCAACTTGGCACATGAACCAATCGTTAAAGATATTTTCTTGGGCTTGATGTAAAAAAACACATGCTCCCCATCTTGAAACTCCTTGAATACCCTGTGTTGATCCACGTAAATCTTCTGCCTATTCTGTGCTGCCTTTAGATTCTCCCTTATAACCTGCATCTCCTTCTCCATGTCTTCCAACATGTATGGTCCAATAAGAACCCTATTCATTGGATCACTCCGACTGATGGGAGTATTACAACTCCACCCATAAAATGCCTTGAAAGGACTCATCCTTAATGAATATTCATAACCATTGTTGTATTTGAACTTAACCAAAGGAAGATACTCCTCCCATTTACTCTGTTGGTGCATCACGTGCATCCTTAGCATAACCTCCAAAATCCTATTGACCCTCTTAGTCTATCCATCTGTTTGTGGATGCTAAGTTGTACTGAAAGCCAAATATGTACCCAAGCCTACAAATAGCTCCTTCCAGAACATGGAAGTGAAATTTGAATCCCTCTCCATCACAATTTTCATTGGAACATCATGAAGTCTCACTATCTCTCTGAGGAAAACCTTTGCTACCATTGAGAAGCACCCTTTGATTACCAAAATATCACTATATTTTGTGCCAATGAAGTTATTCATAGAAGGAGAAGCAAAAAACACGCAGAAGAATGAAGTGAGAATATTGAACAAGAGAGTCTTAGATGATGAATATATAGTAATAATCATTCCATAACACCCATATCAAGATGCATCTAGCCCAAGTAGTATATCTGATCATCTCTAGTCTCCTTACTTGTATTCATATTCCCAGCCCCTTCCCTTGTCTCATTCCCCTTCGAACGATCTATTATCTACCTCTCAATGTACATATCCTTAATCAAGCACTAAGGCACTGAGTATGTCATAGTACGCACTCTACTTATTTTGATTACATTGTCAAAGCTAATGTCACTTGTAACATCCCCTCCCAGGTCTACCCAAATTAACCATGACAACTGGGGTAAAAATAAGATGAGAGGATACTATGATCATACTTGACCTCCTATGTGAACTTAAGAAAGTGGAATTACGGAACATCATGCACAGTCATCCAACATCATCAACATAACCCTCAGGAGATAAGTCAACCACTCAAATAGCCTATCCTTGGGTCCCACTATTTTTATGGATCTCTTAGGCAATAGTGTCTCTCATGTTATGGGAAAGGGAGTGACCAAAAAACTAAAGTTGCTCTCACAGGCATGCCTACCTGCAACTATGGACAAAAATTACTAGTTTTGTGCCAGTGACCATGGGATTTAAGCCAATTTTCTAGCCCAAAATCTCGGCCTTTTTCGAGAACTTCCTAAAACCATAATAATTCATTAAAGACATGATAACAATGTTGATTAATGAAAATCAACCTCAGGATCAGGCCTAAGTATCCCAAACCAAGACTGACATTCTATCAACCACTTGGCATCAATGCAACCTACAGGTCTAAGATATAAGACAAAGGATAAGTGACTGAAATAACTTATGGAACATAACCAGAAGGATCACCTCCTTCTCCATTGAATTACTACCTCATCAATTAGGTCTTGCAACCATCCATTTAATAGTTACAAGTAAATACATGAAATAACCATGACATGAGCCAATCATTTAACCATGCTTATAACTAGCATAAAACCATGTAAATATAAGAGATAATATATCCATTAAATCGACATATAAATTAGTGCAAAAGTAAGAGAACTTAGCTTTTATTAATCATAGGAACATCCAACCAGGTTTAGGACTTCCACTTACCACCCAACCATAGACATCACTTAAACAAATCTCTCTTTCAGTCAGTCACCCCCGTGTCGTATTCCAAGCATGAATGTGGGATCTTATAGAACAACCAATCCAAGAACAACCAATGGAATCCAGAGGTTAAACTGCCTCCACCCTCATAAAACCATGATCACACCAAAATCGGTGCTTCGATCACAACCGAACAGAACCTGGTATACCATTTAGAATCCATCACTATCCTTCAAGACTTTTCTATCTCGTTGTCTCCCATACTTTACTGCAATCGAAATCCGGATCACTAGGCCCTAAACCAAGACATATCCCTTAGGATTTATCGTGTCTCTTGCCAAATATGGTCAAGGAATTCCTATGCCTTTGGGAATGGAACTTGAGACCACCTCTACCCTTGATTTTGAAATCCATTCGGCAAACGAGGGCTCAAAAAACTGAAATAAACATCCCAACACCATGACATCCATATAAAGGCAATGCTAGGCTTAAAACCATTGTCATAACCCAACAAAACCATGCCATTGACAATAAGAGAACCATACACAAACATGCCAAGCCATGGATGTCCAAACTAGCTGGGAAATCACACATGAAAAAGCTTACCTGCAAGTATTCCTATTGAAGTTGCTTGACCCTACTTTTCTTCCTTTATCCTTTGCTTGCTTTTCCTACATTGATCCAAAGCTATAGTGCTCCAAGAAAACTCTAAGTGGAAAGAGTGAGAGAGAGAGAGAAAATAATGAGAGATCTCCAAACTTGAACTTGACAAAAACCATGAATTGATCCTCATAATCCTTTTTATGCATGAGGCCTTAAATTTCCTTATTTTCCATTATTTTCCTTCAATTTCCTTCTCACGTGAAACCTGAGACCTTTCACCTTACTTTTCTCCTAATTTCCTTCATTTTCAGAAATAAATGTGACAAAATGCCTTTTTTCCCTTTAATTCCTTTGCCTTAGCCTTTGCCAATTTTTCTTAGCCAAAACACACATCCAATGATGCCCACTAGGATATCTTTGCCCAACATTAATCTTGGAATAAGTGTCCCTTAACCGTGATATTTGTTTCCTTTATTAACCTTTATTACATGAACTTTTCACCAAGGGTGTTATAGAACCCTCCTCCCCCCCTTTCCTTGGGGAAACAATGTCCTTGGTGTTAAACCATACCATGACCTTAGCAAAACCTCAGAAAATAAAACATGTTTCCTATGGATATATATACTTAGCTCGTTGCAATATTTACAATGAAAGACCTGGTTAAAAGAAAATTATCATGACAACAATACCTCTTATTAGAGCTTTATGACAGTTCATGGTGGTATTTACATCCATATATTTATACATATACAAATACCAAATATATCAACAAAATATATACCAAACATCAAACCAAAATTGCTTTGCCTCAACTCGTAAACAATGAACGATATAGGTCCTGCATTTGATCCTCTATTTCCCATGTAGCCTCTTCAGGACCAAAGTGCTTCCACTGCGCTTTAACTTGCTCTATTTCTCTGTTTATGTGCGTGAGATGTTTCCACTGCAATATGCACTAAGGCTCCAGATGGAACTCTCATTCTTGCTCCACCTACAATACAGACCATTTAATAACATGATCAACATCCTTTATATACTTTTTAAGCAATGAAATATAGAAAACATTATGGAATTTCATTGTTGGAGGTAGTGGAAGTTGATATGTGACTGGTCCAATCCTCTCAAGGATCTCAAAAGGCCTGCAATATTGTGGTGCCAACTTGGCACATGAACAAATCCTTAAAGAGATTTTCTTGGGATTGATGTGCAAATAGACATGCTCCCCAACCTGAAACTCCTTGAATACCTTGTAATGATCCACATAACTCTTCCTCCTATCCTTTGTTTCCTTTAGATTCTTCGTTCTAACCTGCATCGCCTCCTCCATGCCTACCAACTTGTTCGGTCCAATAAGCACCCTATTCACTAGATCACTCTAGCTAATAGGAGTATTACAAATCCACCCATACAATGCCTTAAAAGGGCTCATCCTCAATGACTCCTTATAACCATTGTTGTATGCGCACTCCACCAAAGGAAGATACTCCTCCCATTTCCTCTGTTGGTGCATCATGTACATCATCATGTTGACCCTCTCTGTCTCTCAATCTATCTGTGGATGATAAGTTGTATTAAAGTCCAACTCTATACCCAAGCCTGCAAATAGCTCCTTCCAAAACTTGGAAGTGAAATTTTCATCCCTGTTTATCACAATTTGCTTTGGAACATCATGCAATCTCACTATCTCTCTAATGAAAACATGTGTTATCTCACTGGTTGAATATGTAACTTCACAAGAATGAACTGAGTTGCCTTGTTTATCCTGTCAACCATAGCCATAATAGGGTCATGTTGCTTCATTATCCTTGGAATACTTGTGATGAAATCCATGGAAATGATCTCCCATTTCCATTTCAGAATCACAATAGGCTATAGTAAACCACCTCGATGCTTGCATTTCATCTTTACCTATTGACAATCTAAACATCTAGCCGCAAATTATTCCACTTCCTTCTTAAGATTCAAAAAATAGTAGAACTTCTTAACCACCATCAATGTCTTTTGATATCCTGGATGACCCAAGTATGGCTTGACATAAAACTCCCTGAATATAAGCTTCTTGAGCTCACTACAATTCGACACATTGATCTTCTCTCTAAATCTCACCAAACCATTTGTAGTGAGATGATAGTTTTCATTCCAATCACCGATACCTATACTTGCACCTGTACCTATACCTATACCTATGATGTGTTGTAACCTGTGCATAATCTCCATGCATTTTTTGTCCCACTAGCCTGCCTACAAGATCATATCCTGTAACTCTATCCCGTAAGAGCTCATATCTTCTATATGATTTATATGTACCTTCCTGCTAGGAGCATCTACAACCTAGTTCTCCTTCGCTTTGATATATCTGATCTCGAAGTTGAACTCGCTAACAGTAGCCAACCATCTAGCTTGTGTGGCATTTAGATTTTTTTGGTCAAGCAAATACCTCAAACCACTGTGATCGCTCATCAGCACAAGTCATCTACCTAGAAGATAGTATCTCCACATCTTCAATGCATGTATGATTGCTTCCAACATGAGAACTCGAGTGTCTCGAATGCATGTATTACTTCTTGCTCATTTAGTTTTTGTGACTCATAGCACACTACTTGTCCTTTTTGCATGAGAAATCGACGAAGTTCTCTCTTGCAAGTGTCTACACACACTATAAACTCCTTATTTTGATCCACAATCTTTAGCATTGGTGCATGTGTTAACAACTGCTTAAGCTGCTCAAAGCTAGCATCACATTCATCTGTCCATTCAAACTTCTTACGTTTCCTTTTCAATAATGTGATAGGATATGCAATGTGTGAGAACTTCTTGATGAGCCTCCAGTAGTAACCTGCCAATCCCATAAATGATCTCACCTCATCTACATTCTTAGGAGCTGCCCACTCCATGATGTCCCTTATATTTTCTGGATCTACTGCAATACCTTCCTTGGAGACAACATGTCCCAAGTATTGTACCTTAGTATGAAAGAAGTTTCAATTGCTAAACTTAGCATACCACTGATGATCTCTTAGTAACCTCAACACTGGTACTAAATGTTCAACATGCTCTTCCTCATTTTTAGACTATACCAGTATGTTATCAATGAATACCATAACAAACCTATCCAAATGAGGAAACACACTATTAATCAAACACATAAATGTATCTGGAGCATTTTTCAAACTGAATGGGAAAACAACTAAATCATATTGTCCATACCTGGTCCTGAACACAATCTTGAAGATATGATCTTCCTTCATGTGTACCTGATTGTATCCCGATCTCAGGTCGATCTTAGAGAGCACTGCTAGTCCCTTTGTTTGATTAAAAAAATCATCAATTCTTGGCAAAGGGCATCTATTCTTGATCATTAATTTGTTTAACAACCTGTTATTAATGCACAATCTAAGAGTGCCATCTTTATTCTTTACGAACAACACTGGTGTGACCCAAGGCGATACAATTGGCCTAATGTATCCCTTGTCAAGCATCTCGTTTAACTGTAACTTCAACTCTACCAACTTAGGTGAGCTCATCTTGTAAAGTTCTTTTGAAGTTAGATCCACCCCTGGCACTAACTCAATAGAGAAATATACCTCCCTATGAGGTGGAAACTCGGTAATGTCCTCAGGGAATACATCCTGAAACTGCTGCAAAACTGGGTATCTTCTTAACACATCTGCATGCTCAACCTCCTTACCCTTGTCACTAGAAATGTGAACTTCAAACATCACACAAAATTTTCTGTGACTATGCTTAGCTTGCATAGCAATAATCATCCTCACTTATGTAGGGTTCTTCTTTCCCTACAAGGTTGTATTTTCCCCACTATCATCCACACACTCGACGACCTTCTCAAAGCAATCCATTTTGGTTCTATTAAGATATAGCCAATCCACACCTAAAAGAATGCTATATGATCCCAATGGAAACAAATTCAAGTTTGTTGTTGTAGGAACACCATTTAGCTCAAATGCACAAGCTCTTACCCAATGGTGAACTCACTTCTTCGTACCTGTAGGCAACTATACCAACCTCGATTCTGCATGGACTTCTTTTCTCAAAACACACTTATCCACCAGGTTAGGATTAATATAACTATATTTACATCTAGGATCAATAAAAGAAAACAACTTGATCACAAAGCTTGTTGTCCATCACAATGATCGATGCTTGATCATCTCCCTACTTGTTGTACATAATTGCATAGATCTTAGTAATGTTATGACCAACATCACCAATTGTGTTAGCCTCCTGAGCACTATCGATCTAGGGTCTACCACCACTCTGATACCATAGAAAATACTTATTATGATGATCATTACCACATATCTAATACTACAATGGTTCCCTACCACCACCTCTAGCCTATTTCTCTCCATGTCCCTTCTCAGTTGTATTCAATCTCCTATAAGGAATTGTGTTTTATTTATGACCTACGCCTTGAGGTCTTCCTCTCTTTGGTGTCCATTTTCCTTTAGCTTTTTCATTTCCTTTAAGTCACGCTTTAGCTCAAATTTTCACTTTCACTGCTCATAACAATGCTTTAACTTTTAGATGGCCTCCTCCAAGGATCTAGGCTCATCGAACTCAATTCGGTCTTTGTATGCTACTGGAATTCCACTGATGAATCATTAAACCTTGGCCTTCTCCTCCATGAGGTAAGGCGCAGATCTAAACAACTTCAAAAATCTACTAGTATACTCATCATTTGTCATAGAACACAGCAACAACTCATAAAACTGCTTAGTTATGTCATCATAGTACCTCTTCTACAAGTACTTCTTCTTGAAGAGCCTTTCAAATGCATGCCAAGTCAAATAATCTTCATCAATACCTTTAATATTATTCACATATTTCCACGAAATATTTTGTTTACCTTTGAGATTGAAAAGGGCTATCCTCACTTTCATGTTTTTTGAATAATCATGCAATCTAAATAATTTCCTTTTACCAAGAAACCATGCCCCTGCATCCTATGATTTCTTCATCTCTACATCAAAGGTAGGTGGATTTGCCTTCTTGAACTCATCCAATAAGTATCCCTTATCACTCCTCATGTAAGGGTGATAACAATGATGATCATGCTGCATGTTAGAACCAGAACTAGAATAGTACCTGTGTCCAATACCTCTCCTATGTAGAGTTTCAAACAACCTACCATATTTGATCATGTCAGATCTAACCGACATGTGCCCACCATAATAAATTTGTCTACTAGGAGACCTACTACCATATGCACCATTAGTTCTGTCCTCTTGCCCATGGATGATCCAAAGTGGCCCCTATTATTGCAATTTTGACAAACTCTAAAGTAGTATTTCATTCACCTATGCTTATTTCTCTTGTGTCTTCTTGATTTTATCATTTTCTACTTTTTAGTTCCTTATTTCTTCCCACAAGCTTCTCAATGTGTCTGCCAAATCAGAAAAATTCTCCACACCATGTTGTTCATCTAATGCATAGGGAGATTCTATGTAGTCTACTACCTTTCTAGCCATTTGATATCTTTCCTGCAAGGCATATTATGTTAGCTAAACCAAATCTCAATAAACCAATGCACCTTAGCATAATTAGGGGAGGTTACCTTGTCTGCAAGATCATCAAATCAATGTGATACATGTATAGCATACATACATCTATCAAATAAGTACATCAATGCATAAACATTGTTCTAGATAGGGTCCATTCATCAATGTAAGGCCATATCAAAAATGCATGCTATTACCGTATGCATGAAAACAACTATTATTCCATTGTACACATTGCCACATGAAACCAGCAACATGCATAAGCAATGGCTAATCTACTACACATACGTATGAACGCATGTAGTCGATCATAAGTGATCAATTCTTGTAATCAACCTAAAAAACTGATATATGATATCAAATAATCAAGAATGCAACCCAACATACAGGGATGTAATCAAGCTGCATATAATCGTATAACCAGTCATATACTTCTGACAATGCATTCCATAATATTGACATCAAGTTTCTCACGATAAACTTACTACAACCATGATCAACATCATGCAATTGATTCAGGCGGATATTGGTGGCCACCTTCCTATTCCACTTAAACCCCCACCATTGTTTCTTTCATTCTTTTTAGTTTCCTTAATTGTAGCACAATTCATTATTTTTGGAATTTTTCGGGTACTGAATTTTCAGAGCTATTTTGAGGCCCTAAACGACATTTTTTGGGAAAATCGGGGCCAAAATGGCTTGTATACAAATGTTGTCCACTCAAAATTTGTATTCCTTCGATATACATATTTCTAGTGAGGTATTGTGCATGTCAAACAAGGATCATATGCCAAAGTTACGACTCCCGAAAGTTGATGTACCAATTTACCCAAACGGGGCCCATAGTTTGGCGCTTCATCTCCTAGGGTTAGGTTTCTTGATGTTTAGGGTTTTCCATTGTTTCTCTATAATAAATAGGCCTTTGAAACTCATTGTAACACAGTTCAGAGACATGTAGCTGCTACATCCCTTCTCATAGATAAGCTACCATCGCTCAAGCTAGTCTTATTTCCATTCAGTTGTAAGAATACTTCAGTATTTGATATTAATAAAATGAAGTGTTATTTCTGTTGCATCTTTGTATTTATGGTTATAGCTATAATTTTTTTTGTTCCTATTTAAATTGGGATAAACAATGCAACAAACACATGGAACACAAGTGTAAGAGACACACATGCAACTGACATGCATGCATGACCAGCACACACCACCCATCCAATCCGAGGGGTGAACCATGCTCTGACACCAATCTATAATAGCCCCCCAAAGGTCCCCCCAAAGTAACCATGACAACTAGGGTAAACATGAGACAAGATGCTATTATGATCAGATTCGACCTCCTATGTGACCTTAAGGAAGTGGAATTGACAAAACATCACGCGCAATCATCCAACATCATCCACAAAACCTTTAGGAGGCAAGTCAACCACTCACACAACCTATCCATGGGTCCCACTATTGTTCTGGATATCTTAGGCCATATTCACTCTCATGCTATGGGCAAGGGAGTGACCAACAACCTAAAGTCACTCTCATAGGATTGCCTGCCAGTGGCTGTGGACCAAAATTGCCAGTTCTGTGCTAGTGACCCCTAGATTTAAGCCACTTTTCTAGCCCAAAATTCAAGCCTATTCCCAGAAATTGCTACAACCTTCATAATTCATTAAAGACATGATAATATTGTTGATCATTCAAAATAAGCCTTAGGACTAGGCCCGAGCATCCCCAACCAAGACTAACATTCTATCAAACACTTGTCATAAATGCAATCTACATGTTTAGAATACAAGACAAAGCATAAATGACTGAAACAACTTATGAAACATAACCATAAGGATGACCTCCTTCTCCATTAAACTACTACCTCATCAATTAGGTCTTTAATCCATCCATTTAATAGTTACAAGTAAATACATGAAATAACCATGGCATGAGCTAGTCATTTAACCAAGCTTATAGATATAAAAGATAAGACAACCATTCAATTCATAGATAAATCAGTGCAAAATTGAGAGAACTTAGCTTTTGTTAATCATAGAAAAATTTGACCAAGTTCAGGACATCCTCGTACCACTCGACCATAGACATGGCTGAACCAAATATCTCTTTCAGCCAGTCACCCCTGTGCCATATTCCAAGCATGAATGTGGGATCTCATAGAACAAACAATCCAATAACAACCAAGGGAATCTAGAGGTTAAACCATCTCCACCCTCATCAAACAATGATCACACCAGAAATGATGCTCAGGTCACAACCAAATAGAACTTGGAATGCCATCTGGAATCCATCACTATCCTTGAGGAATTTTCCATCTCCTAGTCTTTCAGGATTTATTTCAATCCAAACCCAGATCACTGGGCCCTAAACCAAGCCATATCCCTCGAGATTTACCATGTATCCCGCCAAAATCAGTCAAGGGATTCCTAGGCCTTTGGGAATGGAACTTGAGACTACCTCCACCTTGGATTCTGAAATCCATCTGACAAAGAAAAGATCAAAAAACATAAATAAACATCCCAACACCATGGCGTCCAGAAAAAGGAAAGGCTAGGCTGAAAACCACTTTCATAACCTAGAAAAACCATGCCACCAACAACAATAGAACCATACACCAACATGCAAATCCATGCATGTCCAAACCAGCTATGAAATCACACATGCAAAAAGTTACTTGCAAGTATTCCTATTGAAGTTGCTTGATCTTGTTCTTCTTCATTGATCCTTACTTTCCTTCCTTTCCATTTTCTTGCTTGGGCCTTCTTTGATCCAAAGCTATATTTCTCCAAGAAAACTCTAAGTGACCAAGAGAGAGAGAGAGAGAGAGAGAGAGAGAGCTCCAAACTTGAACTTGACAAAACCCATGAACTGATCCTCATAATCCTTTCTATGCATGAGGCCTCTAATTTCTTCATTTTCCATTATTTTCCTTCAATTTCCTCCTCACATGAAACTCGTAACCTTTCACCTTACTTTTCTCCTAATTTCTTTTATTTTCATAAATAAATGTGCCAAAATTCCTTTTTTCCTTTATATGCCTTTGTCTTATCCTTTGCCAATTTTTTTAGCCAAAACGCACACCGAGTGATGTGCACTAGGATATGTTTTCCCAACATTAAGCTTGGAATATGTTTCCCTTAATCATGGTCTTATTTTTCCTTTATTAACCTTTATTACATGAACTTTTCACCAGGGTTGTTACATGACTAAGCCTCCTACGTGATAACCAACTCTCATTTATTTTACATACACAACACATTGTTGGAAGTCATTTTTTCCCTTGCTACTAGTTTTCTTGTTTGTGCTTTTCTTATCTCACATCCTTTAGAATGAAATGTGATATCAGATCCTTGATCACACATTTGAATGACACTTAGGAGGTTTTTTCAGACCTTCAACATATAGGAAATTCTTCACTTTAGTTTTTCCATTATCAATATTGATTGTTCTTTTTCTAGTTATCTTTGTTGATGCATTGTTTCCAACTATTACTTTTCCTCCATCTTCCTCTTTTAGATTAAGAAATCTAATTTGTTGTCCTATCATGTGGCTTGAGTATCCATTATCAACATAGAATTTTCTTTCTTTGTTCCAAGCATACATTGCAATATCACATTCTTCTTACTACTCTTACTTCTATTTCTATATTTTTGGATATTGTTTCTTATGCTTCAGTATGCCTTCTTAGATGTCTTAATTTAGAAGAATGATTAAGCTATTTTTACAATATCATGCTTTGTGCCCATATTTACAACACTTATATAATTCAACATGATCTAATATAGGATCAAATGAGTGATGGTTTCTAAGTGTATTTTCATTCGAACTTCTTGAATTTCTCTTCACTTCATTATTCCATGAGTTATCATGGGAAGATTTATTCTTATTTATCTTATGATTACCTATAAAATTTATTGTCTTACGATCAAAAATATTATAAGCATAGAAATAACCCAAGAAAAGATATTGGTCCCTAAAAGAGCTTGAGGGAATAGGTATTCTAAACCACTTTTGATTAAAGGAATATTTAGGTCTCTGCTATTCCATCACTTCTTTTTTGAATTTGTTGATAGGATAATGTTTTTTCTAAAGTGTACCTTTATTTTCAAGTACATAAACAATCCTCTTAGGTTCCTATTTGCATTCCATTTTTTATGTTTTTGTACACGACTCCCCCTTGGGTTTCCATAACTTTCTTTATATAAAATATATGTCATGATTAAAGGTGTGTCATGTCATCTGAGAATATGATCTAACGTTTCAATGCCTTCTACAAACCTTTAACCTTGGTTTGGTTGAGTAGTTTCTTTCTCTAGTTCCCTTCTCAAGGAGACAACTTCAACTTCTACATTTTCACAATGTGTTTTCTTTTTTTCTATCTAACTTGTTAGTATTTATTAGTATATTATTTTAAGTCTGTTCTAGTTCAATTTTTAAGAGAGTGATTGATACTCCATCACAACCTTAATTCTCATACTTCTACAATTGTTTTTTTAGTTGTTTCACCTCTTTCCTTAGAATTTTGTTTCTTCCAAGGAACTTACAAGTTCTACTTCAAGATCTATCTCCCCTTCAACTTCTTCTTTTGAATCTGGGTTTTTTTGTTTGACCAATTTGGTTCGTATCTTGATCATTCATAGCCATGAATAGGAACTCTCCTATTTTATCATCAAACACACATTCACCACTTCCATCAGATGAACCACCATTCAAATTTGGAATAAAACTCTTCTTTTTTATATGACATTTCCTTTTATGATTCTAGTATTTGAAGTTAACATTATAACTCATTTTATCATCATTATCATTTACTATGGCATAGGGATGTTTAGATGCATAAGAGTTATTCTACCACACTCAAAGAATTTGAATGGAGTCTTACCTTCGAATTTTCTAGATCCACTTTTTACTTTTCTCACCAATTGAGCTTATTCATCATTTCATTCATAGCTGGAAACTTCATGGGCCTTTTGACTAATTGTTCCCTTTTCTTATTTTAATGGTTCTTCCTTTGAACCTAAATTCCTTTTCTCTATTCTCACTTCATATGTAGTGAGGATTCCATTTAGAGCATCCATACATAGTTTTTGAAGGTCAATTATCTCTTCAATGACTCAAACTTTTGGACTAAATCTTGAGGAAAGAGATATCAATATTTTGTGCACAATTATAGATTCCTAAATTGTTTCACTGAGTTCTTTCATAGTATTAACAACGTCATATACTTGAAAAATGGAGGTTGGAACAATTTAATTTTCATCCATATTCAAACTCTCAAACTATCCTTTATGAGTTTGAAGCTTTTCCCTTTTCACCTTTTCATCTCTTTCATAGCTACTCTAAAGGTTGTCCCAAATATATTTTCAGATTTGAAGTGCATTACCTTGACAAATTATGTATATACTAAACCACTCAAGATGGAATTCTTCTTTTTTGTGTTGTTTAATTATTTCTCTTTATCATCTAAATTAGTTGGAGGAGTTATTGTAAACTTATAACCATTCTCAACAGATAGCCAAATACTAGTTCCTAAAGACTTAATATATGTATTCATCATTATCTTCAAGAAATCGTAATTTGTGCCATCAAATGGGGATCTTTTCTTGAGGAGGAACCCTTATGACTCGTTATTGTCCCTTATGATCTACCTTCCAGTGGCTAAAATATCTTTGAAGGGACATATATTTTATACCAATTGTTGAATTATGATTATAATAAGAGGGGGGTGAATCAATATAATGGAAAATTTTAATAATATAAAATTTTTCAAGCCATATAAACATTAATCATTTAAGAAACACATGAGAACACCATATATATGTGTGTAAATTCAAAGGTAAAAACCATAGATCTCATGTGTAATGATATTCTAATAGGCACCAGCCTATTGTTACATCACTTTACTGACACCAAGCATAAGGAGATATCCATCACCTAATTTTATAAAAGGAAACCTAAAGGAGACACATGTATTCCAATTTTATATGCACCAACCTTAAGTGGAAGCCTATCCCCTGATTAATAATGATTCTATGTTATGTTCTACCTTTTTCTTCTCAATTCTACACTCTTCTGTCTACTCTACTGTTCTATAAAGTTTCAATTTTTATCTTCTCAATGCTCCAAACTTATCTCTACTATGTTCTTTATAACTATGTCAATGTAGTTTAATCACTAAAGGGTTGATCTACTGTAAGAATTAATAACTACTCCCCTCACTTATTCAACACTCTATTCTAGTCTCTTCCTTCACTTGGTATTCCACAACTCTGTTAGTCTCACTAGTTTTATCTATTCTCTCCTATGTATTCATCCTCTTCATGTTATTTTTAACAACAATTTCAATTTTGTTTCTCTGTTTTAGTCGTAATTTAAATTATTTTTGTCTACATTTATAGATTACAACCTCCTTTACCATTGGTATTGATCTAGGGTATAGAACCATGGTATTATGGGTTAATTGGGTCACATTAATTCTCATACACACCAAGCTATTGTGTTCCTTTATTTTCTTATGGGGGGGCTTATGTTTCTCATTACTTATATGGTGTAGTTCAAATGATTGCTCCCTTCTATCCAACCCTTTATTTCTCACAATATTCACATATTCCCATGCCTCTAACCACAGACTCATCATACTGAGAGTTTTGAATACTGGAATATTTTCGAACTTTACATGTTTTAGCGTGGCGATGATTATCCCTCAAAATATACTCTTTAACATTGTGCATGCTTCCTTTACATACTAGGTACTAATTTTTTTTTATATCCTTTTGGGTCTAGGCTCTAAACCAACAAGATCCCATGACTAAATGTTTTGAAATTGTTTTCCACATGGAACTTTGACTACTATAACCTTGTCTCCATACTAGATATCATTTGAATTCTTTGGCTTAGAGTGTTATACCATTAGGATCTTGGGATTGCAAGATGTGACCTTGGTCCTAGCACACTGCTCTGGTATGCTCCAATTACAAAGGTCCCAATATGGGTAGTTTATCTCCAAGTGCTAAACTATTAGGAACTCTTGACCACACACTATGATCTTCATCCTAATATACCGCTACAATAGACATAACTGAACTTAGAAAAATTGATCAACATGTTTGTAGTTTATGAAACTTTCACCAATACCGCATCATACCAATGAATATTGGAGGCTCTAACATTGGTCCATTCCAATACTCTGGTATCCCAATATGAGGTAGACAAGGGGCAATCCTTTGCATATGTGATTTTTGGTCCATAACCTTCACTTTTAGACATTTTAGCCAAAACAAGATACACAAGAAATGTTTACTAAACATAGTTTTGGCATGAGTCTTGAGACATCAAGTTATACCACATCAAGCCACCATAGACTAACCATTATCAATCACATGTTTCTACTACCATGTCACTGATCACATCATTTATGCCATGACCTATCGAATACTATATATATATATATATATATATATATGAACTTCAGTGCCAAGTGCTCTAGTATGGGACCCACCATTACTAAGTCATCTGCCACTTAACTTGTTATGTTATATGTTGTGACCAATCAATGACAACTATGTGTTTGAGTGTTGACATGTACTTTCCATGTGTCAATTTCCAGTGCTACCAAATCATTGGATATTCCACCTACTGTCCATATTTTTCCTTTTCATGATGTTTCCATGTTATACTCGACACTAGATCATGTGCACACCCCTATTTTAATCACCATGCATGTGTGAGTTTGATATTGATCTGGGTTATTGGATTGATCCATTTTCATCCATTTGATCCATCATGTGCTCAATTATAATATAAACTCCATGCATGTTGTGAGATTGATATTGACATGGTTCATTGATCTTCTCAACATTTGAAACAACATGATGTCTGAGGTTGCTAATCATGGTTTAATCACTAATTACCAAGTAATATTAGAGGACTTTGATTTTCTAGAAATGTGACCGATTTGAGTTATAAATGTTTCAATTATTTCTTCATCTATGACATTGTGCCATGACTTATACAGTAGTATTGACCTCCCATAAGATTTATATCATATCTCACTTGGGAGACACCAAAGTTCATTCTAGGTGTTCTTCGACCTTTTGTTGCTTGATCTTGTTTTCGATCCCCTTGATATTGAAATCAATGAAACTGCATAACTTGACATCATAGTGTTTCATCTTTCTCCTTCTTGGTCTTGGTTTGTCTTCCCTTGAGCTTGGAGTCAATGAAAATATATAACTTGAAATCAATGATAACATATACTATGAACATTAATAACATTGCACAATGTAATGCTTGATAAGAGTTTTAAGAAAATACAATTTGAACAAGTAAACTTGAATAATAGAGATGTGGTTGATAGGGTAAAATTATAAACCAATGTAAGAGGAATAAAACCATCCAAATTGTTTGATTTCCATTAGGAATCTACATATGCATTTCCTTATTCGACTTTTGAGAAAAAAACATAAAATATAGTATTAAGGAAGAGAATAAAAGAATTAGAAGGGGCTTTGCATCGAAGTAATCGTTCACTAAGCCAATATCCACCATCAAGCCAATTTAAGTTTTAGAATACATGATCGAAATTAATTTGGGGATTAGAGTAGCTTGAAGTTTATTAGTAGGAATATGATAGTATGTATCAAATAACCTAAATAAAAGGTTTGATATAATATACATGTAGGAAGTAGATATGAATTCTACTATCTTTCCCATCAAAATTAATTCTCTCATTGAATATTTAGAAAATCACTTAGAGAATGGTGAGATACTCTATAAGGAGGATTTAACAATATTTATTATAAAAGTCTTAGTTATGAATTAAGAAAAAGGAAAATAAAATAAATTGGCATCCCAAAGTAGAATAAATCAATTGAGGTTTGCTAGAAGGAAATAATTACCATGCTTTGAGAATTAATTTCCAAATGTGACAACAATTGTTTTTGGTTGGGTACATGGGGGATTTGAACGTTGAATCTCTTTCTTTGCATCACCTTTCATAACATGATGATTTCTAATTAAGCTACCACTAGTGGCCTTCTAATTGTGACAACATTAAAATAAAGAGAAGTGATCTATTTTTTAAGTTAATTGAGGTTGGTAAGGAGTTGGAGGGTCCCCATTTGATTATTTGTACAATATTATTAATGTGAGAGAAAATGCAAGGATGTGTTGATGTACTAAAGGTCACATGTAGTGATGGATTCAACAAATTTGTTGATTTTCATAAAGAAAAAAAAATGAAATATGATTAATTCATTTCGTAAATGGAAACAATGACCAACTACAAGTAGTACTTAAAGGTGGATATTATTTAAATTAAATTCAAGATCAACAATTTGAAGTCTTAGTATAGGAAGAAGTGATTTTTGTACTATTATGTGATTACATCAAATAATGGCTCAACTATGCTCTAGAAGGTCTAATGAATTCAAAATGACTCATCGATAGTTCTAGTGAATTTGTCTTCAGTGATAATTCATTATTTAAATTGAGGAGGTCTTCAATAAAGGAAATGCATTATTTTTCCAATATTGTAAGTGAATTGTCTTGTCGCCCCCTCTCCAACCCCCCCACTCACCTTTTTTTTGTGTTAACTTTCTAATAATTCAAAATTATTAGCTCTAGAGTTTTACAAGTATGAATGTTGATTCCTAAATGTAGTTTCATTTCTCTTCCAAGTATTTTTATTATTTATATGGTTCATGAGAGCCCAATCCCTATCCTCAAATAGAAATATACATTTTAATTTGTTATACATTATAAACTCTTAAACATCTATATTATTTTTTAAAGGTTCCTTAGAGAGCTACTAGGAGTTCATGTATAGTGTGGTATTTTTACATTGAGTTATAAGCTTAATAATGCAAGTATATAACTCGTTTAATTCATGTGGCTCTAAATGCAATTATCTTTTAAAGTTATGTAGAAATACATTCCATGATTATTTCTATCCATCTAAATATGTGATTATTTTTTTTTGTAATTGTAATGGAAATCAATGATATTCAACTTTATTCATGTTGTGTCATACTGATGTGAATATCTAAGTCTTGTTCATATCTAAGGATATTTCTTTTGTGTTTTGTTTTGCTTGTTTATTTGTTTGTTGATTGTTTGTTTGTTTTTTTGTTTTTTTTGTTTTGTTTTGTTTTGTTTTGTTTTGTTTTGTTTTGTTTGTTTGTTGTTTCTTTTTTTTTGTAAGTTCGGGTTGTGAGACATGTGCATGGGGATTGAACTTTTGATAACTTTTATACACAATGGATTACCAACATGCTTTTTTCCAGTTGTGCTACCACCCACAAAATTTTTATATTCTTTGATAAATATAAGTTTCAACTCTATAAAAACAAGGGTGGAAATTCTTTCCTAGTAATGTTATATTTGACATTTTTAGAAATACCAATGATAAACATTTACTGGAAACCATATTGGGGTCTAGACAAAAATATTTTTTCTAAGACAAGTAAAATTTGTATGAATCGTTAAAATCCATTTCAAATCCAATTACCAAACACAATTAAAGCACAAAAGAGTGTGCTACATTAGTTGTATGGCCCAATATGACAACCTACATAGAATGAATAAGATATTGAGTAATTTTGCATGTTCTAGTTCAACAAGAAAGACTTGTAGAGATACAAATACAAAAAAAACCATTCTAAATGTTTGTGCCTCTTAAAAATTTCAAAGGTCCAAGAAAAAGTAGTGGATGAGAACTTCTTCAAACAATTCAAAAGCATTAATTAAAAAGTTTGATTATTGCAATATAATTTTATATAAACAAATGAATAGACAATGGAATATGAAGAATAATATGGATAGAAATAACAAACAAATGAAGGAGGATTGAATAGATCAAATAATGAAATAAGGAACCATCAAAGAAGACAATTATATATCCCTCTTAATCTTAGATGAGAGAAACATCCGTTTATGGTACTTCCTCTAGGGGTTTATATTTTATTTAGTGGTGATGGAGTTATGGTTCCAAATAAATATGTCAATTGGTTCTTCACTATATGTGACATCCATTTAATTCAACATGATGATGTTATGGTCAAAGTGTTTTTGTAGACTTTGATCAAACCAGTATATGATTGGTATCTTTTGCTACTTTCCAAAATAATTTCTTCTTTCAATGATATGGAACAATTATTTATGTCAATATATGATTAGGTATTTTCATATCATAAATTTATTACAAAGTTTACTCAAATCCCTCTTGAAAAGAATGGGAGGATTGGGGATTTTTAATATCAAATTCTTTTAGACTTTACAACAAATTCTTGAGATCATGTCTAAATGACCTAGTGGTATTTGCATGTTATTTTAATGTGATGCCTTCGAGTGTGAAATATGTTATCAAATAGTTCCAAAATTGATACTTTATAAGAAGAAATAAAAAAGTGGTTATGTACATTGGAGAAAGATATGATTGAAAGTAGTGCTGACCCAAAAAACATCCTTGGATGTGTCAAAAGACATGTATTTAGGTTAGCACTATCTTCTTGAATGTCCTCTTCATCAAATCTATAGAAATAACAAGGAGTTGGAATAGGGATTTTTCAAGGACAACCTCCAAATGTAGGAAATGATGTACAAGAAGTTTCAAGAGCATGTCAAAAAACACAAATATGAAACTTAATACAAATATATATTGCAAATACAAAATGAAATTAATTGTCTCAAAAGGAATGATAATATTTTCCCTTTACAGTTTCACATATTGAAATATCAATGCTAGTAGACATAAGAGAATGAGGTGATAGAAATCGAAGAGCTAAATAACATAGGTCAAGAGCATGTGGGGTGACAAATTCATATATAATTGTCTTATAAGAAAATTATGTATTAAAAAAAGTTTAAGAATATTTAGAACCCCTGCAAAATGAAAGATCAATGATTCTTAAATCTTAGAATCCATGTTATCTGAAGAAAATATGTAGATCTTCACTTAAGGTGATTTTGTTGAACAAGAAAATTTTGATGAAATTAAGGAGAACTTGGTCTAGACAATAGCTCAAATAAATAAATTCGAACTAAGAAATCAAGTTGAAAAAGGAAAATTTGTCAATAATTGTTCTCAATCAACATTTTAACAAGTCATTGCATAATCAACAAAGGATCATGTAGATATAACAAATATGTCTTATTATATATATATGAGATTTTGAAAGTTAAAATAACCCTTCCTTTTCTTTAGGTAATTAAGATTCCGCAGAAAATGAAACCTTATAAAGTTTTTTGATTAATTGCAAGTTCACTAAGTTTAAAAAATGAAGAAACCTTGAGTTGGCAGCTAGCAAAGACCAAAATTAATTTCCATTGAGAATATAAGGTTAAAGTTCTTCCTTTAATATTTATATTTAAAAGCATGTTTTGTTCTTCATGATTGCATTGTTGATAGAGGAACTACCAATAATATCATGCCACTTTTGAATATGGAACCTTTAAGGTTGGAACTGTACTAGACATTTATTTGGAATTGGAGGAAAAGTAGTTATGTATTGATCAAGAAAATTCCTTTCGTATGTGAAATTGATGAATTTTGTGCATGGATAAGTTAAAAAAAACATATTACTACAATTCTCACTATAATAATTGTAGATCTTCTTGTTGTTGTGGAGTCATTCTTGGTCATGAATAGTTTTTAATGAGTGGAGGTTCCATCATGAGTTATGGGGGTTATACAATGTTGCCAAACAAATAAGGAAACCCTTATAGGATTCTAAGGGAACAAAAGAAACCCATTTCCTTTGAAAAGAAGGCATAATTATACTGAGATGGGAGGTGAACCAATATAATGACAATTTATACTTATTTAATTCCTTGCAAACACCATAGAAAATCAATATCATAAATTAAGCAAATAACACACGATATACATGGAAACCTTCACGGGAGAAAATCACAAAAATTCTTTATTTGTGTAGTTCTCCCTATTGGTTAATTTTCCTAAGGAGGACAAAATATCCTATCCAACGCCATATGTTATTTTCAATGATAAAGGGGGAACCCATTATCCAATGTTTTGGAGCAACATTTGGTAAATTTGGTGAAACTAGGTGTTAGGTCCCTACAATACTAGTGATTACCCC
>APFE031459603.1:28304-60774 GCA_000404065.3 Pinus taeda | reverse complement strand
TGAATTCAATTTTCAAACCATTCCTTAGAAAATTTGTGTTAGTTTTTTTTGATGATATACTAATCTACAGCAAGTCTTCGAAGCATCATGTTGAACATGTTGACAGGGTGCTACAACTATTGGAGGAGAAACAATTATATGCAAAAAGATCCAACTGTTTCTTTGGAGTCCAGGAGGTGGAATATTTGGGTCATATTGTATCTCATGAAGGAGTTAAGGTAGACCCTAGCAAAATTAAAGCCATTAAGGAATGGAAATTTCCCACATCCATAAAGCACCTGCGAGGATTTCTTGGGTTGACAGGGTATTATCACAAGTTTGTTAAGAATTATGGGAGAATAGCAACACCTCTAACAACATTATTGAAGAAAGATGCATTTTCATGAACTCCGGAAGCAACAAAGGCCTTTGAACATCTTAAAGAGGTAATGTGCCAAGCACCTCTTAGCTACATCGGACTTCACAAAAACCTTTATTGTGGAATGTGATGCTTCAGGAAATGGAATTGGTGTTGTTCTAATGCAAGATGAAAGACCCATTGCCTTTGAAAGTCGTCCAATCAAGGGAAAGTTTTTACACAAAGCTATTTATGAGAAGGAAATGTTGGCAATACTCCATGCACTTAAGAAATGGCGACCCTACCTAATGGGAAGACACTTCAAAGTAAAAACGGATCATGATAGCCTTAAATACTTTTTAGAACAAATATTATCGTCTGAAGAGCAACAAAAGTGGGTCACAAAGATGTTGGGTTATGACTTTGAAATCATCTACAAAAAAGGGAAGCAAAATGTGGTGGCAGATGCACTCTCAAGAAAGGATGAGGATGTGGAAGCATTGTTGTGCGCCCTTTCTATTATCCAACCAGATTGGATAAATGAAGCAAGGGAGGAATGGAAGAATGATGAAGAAGTGGGCACTTATTCGAAAGCTACAACAAGATTCCATTACGTCTGATACATTTAGCTGGAAAAATGATTCGTTATGGTACAAAGATCGCTTATACCTCTGTAAGAATTCCCAGCTAAAACAAAAGATTCTTATGGAATTGCACACTTCTCCCTTAGGAGGGCACTCAGGATTTTTAAAAACTTACCACAGGGTTAAGAAGGAATTTTTTTGGGATGGCCTTAAATCAGATATTCAAAAGTTTGTGGTGGAACGTTTGGTTTGCCAACAAAATAAAGTTGAAACAATTAAGACACCGACTCTATTACAACCTTTATCCATTCCCAGCCAACGTTGGGAGGAGGTTTCAATGGATTTTATCACAGGTTTACCCAAGTCTGAGGGAAAGAGTGTCATCATGGTGGTAGTTGACAGAATTACCAAGTATGCACATGTTTGTGCATTATCACATCTATTTAAAGCCAATACATTTTCTACTACATTTATGGAAACAATTGAAAAGCTACATGGAAATCCAAAGATTATTGTACGTGACAGAGACCCCATTTTCACTGGAAATTTTTGGAAAAATTTATTTTCTTGTCTCGGTACTCAGTTAGCTCATAGCTCATCTTATCATCCTCAATCTAATGGGTAAACTGAGATAGTAAACAAATGTTTGGAAGGACATCTTCATTGCTTTGTATCTGATAAACAGACACAATGGGTCAAATGGTTGCCTCTAGCTGAATGGTGGTATAACACTTCCTTCCATATAGCAACAAAAATGACCCCATTTACGGCACTTTATGGATATCATCCACCATCCATCACATCATATTTAAGAGAAAATTCTAAGGTTCAAGCAGTGGAAAATCACATCGAGCATCAACAACAAGTCCTCTAACTCTTAAAGGATAACCTCGTGTTGGCGTAGAATAGAATGAAACAATAGGTAGATCAACATCGAAGTGAAAGAAGTTTTGATGTAGGTGATTGGGTATTCATATGGCTAAAACCATATAAACAAATGTCCCTCAAGCAAGCTAAGAAGGATAATAAATTATCACCAAAGTATTATGGTCTGTACAAGGTGTTGCAAAATATTGGTACTATGGCATACAAATTGGAGCTTCCTGCAACTTCTCAAGTGCATCCAGTTTTCCATGTTTCATGTTTAAAGGAGGTTATAGGCGACAAGCTCCCCATTCAAACAATATTGCCAGAACTTGACGAGGAAGGAAAAACTATATTGGAACCAGAAGCAGTCACAGAAACAAGAACTCCACAGCTACAAAATCGATCAATTTCGGAGTATCGCATCAAGTGGAAGAACTTATCCGCTGAAGATTCCACATAGGAGGATGGGAATTTTGTACAGAAGCATCCAGAACTACTCAAGCGTTGAGGACAACACTTTTGTGAAGGAGAAGGGCATGCTAGGTCCCTACAATACTAGTGAATACCCCATTACTATTGTAGTTGTATCCCTTATCAATATTTTTGTGCCCCTATTGTCCCCATATTTTTATTACTGTGCCCCATAGAATCCCTCTAATGTTATTTTTGTGCCTTGATATTATTATTGTTAGGTTGGTTGGGTTATATTGTGACTCCTTAGACTCCTATATATAGAAAGGAGGTTTTGTCATTTGAAACATCAAGGAATCATTCATTTGTGTAATATAAAGGAGGTTTCCCCCTCAAATAGGCTGAATTCTAAGGCGTTGATATATCTTTTCTATCTTTCTGTGAGCTAGTTTCATAACACTAGGGAACAAATTGTGAAGGAAGTAAAAAAATTGGGGCTAAACTTGTAACTCCTCACATTAAAATAAGGAGAAGAGACCCCATAAGGATTCTATAAATAAGAGAGAGGATAAATCACTTTCTCATCATTGGATTGGATATTTAAATTTTTGAGCTAAGGCTCTAAGGATTTTAAGACCCCTTCTTATTTTGATTTGTTTTGGTGGTGGTGATCCCAACCTAGGTAACCCTCTTTCTATTTATATATTCACTTTATTACAACATAATATTTGGAGACATTTGTAATGCAATTTTGGAAAGAGAGAAGTGAATTTTTTGTGGTTTGTTTGGTCATCAAAATATGATTGAGTAGATTTGAAGACAACAAATACTATGTTGGTTTTATTTGGTTTTGGTCACCAAAAATGTGGTTGAGAGGAATCGAGAAAGTGAGTGTCATTTTTGGAACATCAAGACCTTATTAAGGCACTAATTCCATCAAGAGGAAGGTTCACTTGATGTTTAGGGATTCGACCTAAAGAAAACTATGGCACAAAACCATCAGTTGGGTGATTTGTGCATTCCTCTGCAAAACAGTTGTTGGAATGGAGACCCAAGGCATGTGGCCCATATGAACCAGGTTGCGAAGGAGTAAATTTTAGTAGTGAGCTCCCTTAAGGATTTAATTTGTGGGAGAAATTATTTTTTCCTATTCTCCCATGATAGAAGGGTTGAATTTCATATACTTTAATGAGAGGAATCTAACTAGAGATCACAAGTATCATCAATGGTAGTTGGTGGTTCACATTGTGGAAACATTCAAGGTATAGACAATGAAATAACCCTGATTAGAGTAGGCAGCAAGTAAGTTATGTCAAGTAGGTATATAGAACAGTAGGAGAAGGAAGTTGTAAGCTAGAATTTCTTCACCGGTACTATAGATACCTATGAAAGGAATATTATTGTTCTTAATTTTTGGCATTATAATAGTTCTAGGAAGTGAATTTTGGAAGTTGTAAAATATTTTGTATGGTTAGAATTTCTAAAAAAACAACTACCAATTTATTATTATGCACTCCCTTTCTTGTGTTGAATTGAATCAAGGGGTATTATGATATTGGTGCATTATTCTCTTATGCTCTTAAAACTCTAAGGGAAAATTTCGCTGTGGAAATTATAGTGGTATCAGAGTTGGTTCTCCTACTATCCTGGAGGGTTATGTCAAAATGTGGCAGCAAGCATTAGTCTTCCCCTTGGGGAAGGAGACCGTAGATATTTCGAAACCATTTGAAGGTCGTGTCAAGTACGATATAGAAATGAGAGAATAAATGAAAGCATGGATGAATGAAAACCTAGATAAAAATTCATGGCTATACCCTCCTAATAAGAATAAAAGTAATCAATCTCTTAAAACTAGTGCTATGGGAAACTCAAAATATTCTCTCCATAATAGTGATGGGGACCAAAATAAATTTGGGAGTGATGAATCTGAAAAATGTTTATGAAATAGACATAATTCATTCAGTGATGTTAAATTCTAGTGTTTAGTTTATGAGTCTCAGGGAATTTCAATGGAGGAACAAAAGCTTGAGTTATCAGCCTTTGGTCAACCATCTCAACTTACATCTATTTTTGGTTCAACCCCATTATTGGGGCCATCTCCTCCATTTAGATGAAGAACAACTCTTGGAAGTACTCAGTCATATAGATTGTTTCAACATTCCACAATAGAATTTATACAATAAACTCCAACTTTTGGTCAATCCATGCCACCAATTGATCATTCAACACCATGTTTTCGCTAAAGCACTCCTGCTTTTAGGAGAAACCTATTTTCTATCATTACATCATCAGCCATGTACCATAGTAAGATATCAAACCTTGTATAATCAAGTCCTTAATTGTTTAATGGCTTTCAAACATCCAATCCTTCCCAGATAAAAGTTGCATTTTCTTTTGATAATTTCTACCAATTGCAACCAACTAATTATAGTGGCTTTAGTGGCATATCAACTCTAGATTTTGGGTAGATAACATTTAGGCAACCCACTTAGAATAATATAATAGTTACTACACAAAAATATATAAAAAATACATTTGGAACTCTTTTGGCAATGCCGCAAATATCTATTGGTTGAACTAGGGAAGCTTTTCCTTTTGTTCAATATGAAAGTGTCTAGTTTTCCTAATAATCCAAAGCCTATTCAAGTAATGACAACATCTCTGGTGAATCTAAGGTATGAAAATACTAAGAAGGATATTACCAAGGTATCATTTTTTAGTGATAGTGAGGAAGAACCTAGCACTCCAAGGGTATATTCCATGTTCATCTAAAAAAAAACAAAGGAACTTTTTTTTCAACATCTTGATCAATCTCCTGCATCTGCTACATGCAAACCATAAGAAACATGAATGAAAAGGATATAACTATTAATGGAATGATAAAATATTGTAATAATGGGGCGTGATCATTTGAAAAGGAATTTACACAAGATTTTGGAGATAGTGGTGATTATTCGTCATGTGGTGGTGAGCATACAACCCTACATAATAACCCACTATCATAATAGCTAGTTGATGCCAATGTAAAATCCACTTCAAGGCAGAATGGTCTTCATGAGTAGCTAAATAATAGAGGATATGGTTATATATATCTCAATTAATGGCCATAGAGCTTGGGAAACCACTATAATATATCAACATCAATACCAGGAAATTAGTAGAAACAATGCATCAGACACTATGACATGGAATTGAAAATTCTTGTGATGACAGTTGGAAGTTCCATAAAGTAAATGAGGAAAGGAAGGAAAACTAAGGACAAGTAAGGAAGGTTGGATCAAGAAACTTCAACAGGAAGGCTTACAAGTAACAAGTTTCATGTGTGATTTCCTAGATTGTTGGAATGCATATTACATGCATGTGTGTATTTAGTTCTCTTGTTATCATTGGCATGGGTTTTTCCAGGTGTGACAATGGTTTAATCTTTTCCTTGTCTTTTCCATATATCCATGGTGTGATGTTGTTCTTTTATTTGGTTGAGCTTTGGATTGTTGGATAGTTTTAGAACCAAGTTGGGTGGTCTCAAGAAAATTCCCATAGGGCCTACGAATCCCTTGTCTACTTTTGGTGGGATTGTGGAAAATCCTGTGAGTGGATATGGGAAAAATATTTAAGCTATTGGTGAATAAATTCTTAGGTATCCAATCTTGTTTAGGGCCTAGTTATCCCTTGACTAGTTTTGGTGGGATTCTGGTAAAGCCTGGTGCTTTATGTTCTTGTTTGGGGATAGGAATCCCTTCACTGGTTTTGGAGGGATTACGATAAAGGTTGGTTGTTTAGGTGCTTTATTTGGGCCTAGGAATCCCTTGACTGGTTTTGGTGGGATTATGATAAAGCCTAAGGGTGAAGGTGGTCTAATATCCAGGATTCCCTAGTTGTTTTTGTCTTGGTTCCCACATTCATGCTTGGAATATGGTGCAGGGGTGATTGACTAGAACAAATATTTAGTTCAACTCAATATATGGTCAATTTTTACATGGAAGTCCCTAACTTGGTTGGTTTTTGCATATGTTAATAAGAGTTATTTTCCTCTTGTATTTCCATGAGTATTTGTAAGTCTTATTATGTAGCTCTGATGGTTGTTCTATCATGGTTATTATTTTGGTTATATGGTGGTTATAAGAATGGTTTCATAACAAGTTCTAGTTATGTATCTTGACAAATTTGATTAATTGATGAATGGTTGATGAATGCATAAGCTAACAAATGTTATTTCAAATATTATGAGAGGGAATTAGACCTTCTTGGTGATTCTCAAATAAGTTTCATAACCCTATGTTCATATATGCATTCATGACCTGTATATTACATGTTATCAATATGTTTAATGAAATGACAGTCATGGTCAAGCTTGGTTAGGTCAATTTTTATATGGATGGCTTTTTATTGATGTCATTATTGATTCTAGAAAGTCTCATTGAATTTTGGGTAGTTGTCTGGAGGTTGACCTCGAATTTGGGCTCAGAATCTAGGACCACGTGCTCTAAACTAGACATTTTATGTTGCAACCACATGGATGCAGGCTTGTGCATGTGACTGGAGGCTTCCAACCACATGGAGGGCTTGTTATGGGAGTGCTTGGTGGTATAGGAAAAATAAGGATGGGTTTCACTCAGGGTTTGGTAACTTTGGATGGTTTCTCAACCCCTGAGTGTTTTATAGCATTTATAGGATGTTGTGAAAGGTCATATTGTCATTAGTTTCCGACCCCACTTCCTTAATGGGACCTAGGAGGTTGGGTCATTTCATAGTAGCTCTTCATATCATGCTTACTCTAGCAGGCCGATGAAATTGGGTAGATGTGTGAGCGGGGTTACAAAATGGTATCAGAACTTCGACATTCAAACAGTTGGACTAGATGGGCTAGATGCATGCATTTTCATGGTTATGGTTGTTGTGCATGAGGTCATTGTATGAAGTTAGTGTCATCATTATGTTTTTGGTATGTTATGATGATGATATGGTGGCTGAGAAAGAGTAGGAGATGAAAGTTAACAGAATGATATTGCAGCACTAGACCCTTGGGTAAGAGTAGATCCTCTTACAAGTTTTTATGTTGGGCATGCATGTATGTTGGTTAATGATTGTTATGTACATGCTTGGCATTCTATTGTTGTTGTAGTTACTATTAGATGCAGAGATAAATCCTCAAATGTAATCGTATTATTCATTCAGGTTGTTCATTATTATATACAAGAGGGAGTGATTGTTCACTTCATCTCTCGATGACTCTCCATTTTCTCTATTATTTATTTACACGAATTACAATTGTTCACCTAATCCCTATTATTAGCTGTCAACATCCCCCCCTTAATCTGAAGGGATGTTGGTGAGTTTAAGCATCGTTCTACATCCTTCAAGCTTTTCCCTTCCAAGTGATTTGGTGAAGATGTCTGCAATCTTCTCATTAGTGGAACAATGAAAAAGATGGATTCTTTTCACCTCAACATGATGTCGAATGGGATGATATTTTGTATTGATGTGCTTCTTTTGATCATGGAACTTTGGGTTCTTGGCCAAATTTATTGCCGAGGTATTGTCAATCATGAGTGGAGTCAATTGTATTTGTTTTACCTGCAAATACTCCAGAATTTTATTGAGCCACACAATTTCTTTTGTTGCCTCAGCTGCTACCACATATTCTACCTCTGTTGTGGAATCTGTTGGAACTAATTGTTTGCGTGATCTCTAGGAGATAGCTCCTGATCCAAGACTCATAGCATAACCCAAACTAGATACCCTAGTTTCTTTGTCTCCATCAAAGTCTAAATCAGAGTGTCCAATCAAGCTGAAGTCGCCCACCTGTGTATACTTGATTCCAAAATCTTGAGTTCAATTCAAGTACTTTAGAACTCTTTTTGCAGCATACCAATGTCCCTCACAAGGCTTTTTCATAAACCTGGAGAGGATTCCAACAGCAAACAAAATGTTTGGTCTGTTAGTAGTTAGGTAGTTTAGACTTCCTACAAGTTGTCTATACTTTTTTGCATCCTCAAATTCTTTTCCTTCAATCGATGTGAGCTTTAAGTTTTGTTCCATTGGAGTAGTTAGAGGATTGCATTCAGTCATGCGAAACCTATTCAACAGATCTCCAATGTACTTCTTTTGAGAAAGGAATATGGACTTCGGATGTCGAATTACTCCAATACCAAGATAGTAATGAACATAGCCCAAATAAGTCATTTCAAAACCTTTCCTCAATTCCTTCTTTATGGATGAAATGTAGCTCTCATTGTTCCCTGTCATGAAAATATCATCTACATATACCACAAGATATTTAAGTATTTTTCCAACCTTCTTGACAAACAAAGTTGCATCGTCAAGATCATAATGTTTGAAATTGAGTTTCAGAAGATGCTTAGTTAGCTTTTCATACCAGGCTCGCGGTGCTTGTTTGATGCCATACAAGGATTTAACAAGTTTGGATACTTTATGTTCATGTTCTTTTACAACAAGTCCTTCAGGCTGGGACATAAAAACATTCTATTTTATATCTCCATTCAAGAAATCATTTTTTACATCCATTTCATGGACTTTCCAACCGTTATGAGTTGCTAGGGAAAAGAGTATCTGGATGGTAGCCCATTTTGTTGTGGGGTTAAAAATCTCCTCATAATTGACCCCTTCCTTTTGTGCAAAACCTTTTTCCACAAACCTATATTTGTGCTTGCCAAGTGAGCCATCAACTTTATACTTTTCCTTGTAGACCCACTTGCAAACAATTGGTTTGCTTCCCAATGGAGGATCAACTAGCTTCCAAGCGCCATTCTTTATCAAGGCATCATACTCCTTTTTCATTGATTCTTTCTATTCATCATGAGAAGAAAATTCTTTGAAGGAAGTTGGTTTAAAATCTGTAGACAAATTCAATTCACAATCATAAGAAACATCCATATCAACAGGTGAATCAGAGTCATCTACATCAGCTCCATTTTGCCGGGTTGAATTTCTAGTTCCTGTCTTTCCAACCTCATCGGGCTGAACACTTTCAAGCGTCTTTGTCAACCACTTTTGGGGACCTTTCTGAGATGGTCCAGGCTACTCTGTTGATTGAGTTGGGATTGAATCAAGATTGAGTCTCCTAATTTTGTCAATCACATCACTCAAAGTATCATTCATTGTTGGAGTTTCATGCAGGTGAGAAAGTGCTTCAGAATAATATTCCACAGGTTTATCTAGTATATGAATCTGCTCTTCAAGATGTGGACTCTGGTTATCAAATTCTTGAAATGATTTTTCATTTTTGAATCTATCCAAGCAATCAAGTTGCCACTCAAAAACATTGCCAATTTTGGATGATTCAAGAAAGATTACATCTCTAGATACAACAAACTTTTATTGATTTCATCACAGAGACGGTATGCTTTGGAGGTGTTTGAATACCCCGGGAAGATACACTTACCACTTCTTGCACCCATTTTGTTTCTATGTACCTTTGGTATCAAGGCATAAAATGTGGAACCAAAGATCCTAAGATGCTTTAGCGAAGGAATGTGCCCATACCACATTTCATAAGGAATCTTATTTCTAATAGCATTAGATGGACATCTATTCTTTACATATACAGCACATAGAACTGCATTAGCCCAAAAAAGAATTTTTACATTTTGAAAAACATCATGGAGCACACCATATTTAAGATTGTCCAATTCATTCTTTCAGCTACTCCATTTTGTTGGGGATTATAAGGCACAGTTGTTTGATGTTTGATCCCATGTTGGAGAAGATAGTTTTGAAATTCATTTGAAGTGTATTCTTTTCCATTATCAGTGCGAATAGAGCCAATATGATATTGTGCATCATTTCAATCTATGTATGAAAGTTCTTGAATGTTTGAAAAGCATCATATTTGTTCTTCAATAAAAAAACCCAACACATTCTGGTGTAGTCATCAATAAATGTCATCATATATTTATTTCCATTTGCATAAGGAACATGCATTAGACTGCATAAATCTGAATGAATGAGTTCAATTTTTGTATGTGCTCTGGAATGTGAATCATTAAAAGATTGTTTCCTATGCTTTCCTAGAATGCAAGCATCACATTGCTTAAGTTTCCTAGGAATTGTAGGAAAACCAGTAACACCATTTGTATTCAACAAGTGGAGGCTATCATAGTTCAATAGTCCAAATCTAGCATGCCATAGTTCAAGAGTCCAAATCTAGCCTGCCATAATAAACTTGATGGAAATGTACCTTCTTCATAATGAGCTTTGTATGAGAAATTTTGTGCATGAGCAAAGGTACCCTGCAACTTGAGAAGCCTTTCTTCTTCTATCCCCGTCGTGACAAGTGAGTGGTTTGAGGCTTTTCTCACCTCAAGCTTGCCATCAAACATATGAATGGAGCTTCCTTGTTGGTGGATATGCACCAAGGACAACAATTTTCTCCTCAGTTGTGGGAGATATAAAACATGATGCAGAAAAAAGTCTAGAAGACCAGGAAATTTAAGCCTGATTGTACCAAGCCTTGATGGCTTGAATTTTGATTTGTCTATAAAGTCTACTACTCCATCAACATTGTCAATAAATCTTTCAAAACAATCTCTTATAAAATTCATGTGGCAAGTTGCTCCTGAATCAAGCAACTAGTCATTTTTCCAAGAAGCAAGTGAAGCATTAAATGAGTCTTCGTTTACTCCAATATTACAGTGTGCCACAAAATAGTGAGCGGATTCAAGTGCTATACCTTTCTCTTTGTCATTAGTTTTACCTTTGGGTTGGTTTCTTTTATGCTCAATTTTGTCCCAAGGCAACTTGGGGTGTGGATGCATCATGTGCTTCATCTCTTTTGCATCATCTCACTTTTCTCCTCGAGATTGTCTGCCCCCCCTTCCTCTGAAATTTCTTCCTCTTCCTCTTCGACCATCTCTTCCTCTCAAATAATTTGGAGCAAGATTCTTATCTCTATGTGAAAGGAACACAACTTATTCAAAATACTGAGGAGTTGTCTTCTTCCCAAAAGCTTTCTCTCTTTCAGCAAATTTTTTCACGAGGGAGTGAAAGGTAATATCTTTGAGGTTTCCATTTGCTTGCAATGACTCAAGATAATTTGAGTAAGTGGGATAAAGTGCCTTGACAAAAGCGATTAGAGGAATGTCTAATTCAACATTATTGACTTTGATATCATGCATAATAGATTTTACTTCTGATGCAAGAGCAAGAGGATCATTATTTTGTAATTCAAGGGTGAACAATTTAATCATGAATTGAACAACTTCAAGTGCAGAGTGTTAGTGATTGAGTTCCTTCAGTTTTTGTAAGGATTTGAAAGCATTCGAAAATGGCGAATATTGTGATTCATCTCTTCATTTACTAATGTTGCAATCAACACATAAGCCTTTTTGTTCTTATTTTCCCAAATGGCAAATTCCTTGTCTGAGGTAGGCTATTCTCGCTCTTTGTCTTTGTTTCCAACACATACTCCTTTCCACAACTCATTAAAAATGAGAGTGTGTTGGATTTTTTGAGACCACTCAAGATGGTTCTCCTTCCCATTGAGAACCAATCCCACAATAGATATCAATGAGTGAATTTTAAAAATATGTATTGTGTAAAAAAAATCACTCTTCTATTATGTACGATAATGAGGCGGTAGTCTGTAATTCGACTACTGGATAACTTTGTAATCTTATCAGAAAAATTGCATCTTTACATAATTTGTGGACCTGTGGGTTATGGGCCCTCAACATTTTATTAATTTATTTACCACAGCCAAAATGAACATGATTCTTTAACATTTATGACTGGAACCCAAATAAATTTAATCTCCTTTTTTATCATTTCGCATCTACCAGAAATGTTAACCTATACGCATGTTGTGATGCAATTATCATCTGATCAACCAACCAATGAACAGTCGTGATGGTCAGAAATCAACGAGGTTTTAATATTGTTGTATAAAACCTTATCGTGTCTGAAATTAAAATTAACTCACATGCATCTTCTGACGCGATATGCATCTGATTACCCATTAAAAGAATAGTCTGATCACTCTGAACCCTAAACTATTTTTAATGAATTTATTGGGTCCACTAACCAAGGTAACTTGCTTGCAAGTTCCTCGTGCGATCACCATCGATCTTCTTAAATAGTTCTGTACGTGGATTTTTCCCCTGAGGGTCTTGTTTGTCAGACCAATCACTGTCAATCCCTCATTGACTACTCCTTTTATCAAGTGCTTCAATTTGTACTATTGATCTCACTTCTCCAGATCCAAGGGATATCTTTTCATCCTCTCGCAACCTAACCTGGACCGCCAAATAACCTGGACGATCTCCACCATCGATGTGACCTGTCCAATCAAATAGCTGTCGTGCAATATCGTGTGAAATATTGCACGATCAATATCAGGTTGAGAGCATGTGAGAAAAGTGGTTTTATGTGCTACGTGTCACCCACTAAGGTTAATCGCGTGAATTTTAGGAATACCGTTTACAACCTTTAGGGCATGCGAGATACCACTTCCCACTTATCAATACCACCCACATGCTTAATTCATACTTTTAATAAAGGTGTTTAAGGAAAGGTTTAGCACTAAAACTCAGTATTGACGCTCAACACTAACTGACTGTGATTTATGATAAAATGTGTGAACAGAGAAAAATACCTCACATAACCAACCGAATGTTTGCAAAATTTACCAGAGAGGGGCAACAATTGCGAGAGAGGTTATCAAATTCTTGAGAGAGGTACACCTGTGGAGTGGTTGCAAGAGGTCAGTTCTACAAAATAGGTAGAACATAGGCAGAAGGGAGTTACAGAGTAGAGAGGGAAGCCAAAAATGGCATTGGCTCTGATACCATGTCAGACCAATAGGTAACTCCTCAAATGTAATTGTATTATTCTTTCAAGTTGTTCATTATTATATACAAGAGGGAGTGTCTGTTTAGTTCATCTCCCAATGACTCTCCATTTTCTCTATTATTTATTTACACTAGTTACAGATGCTCACCCAATCCCTATGATTAGATGTCAACAGTTACATGCATAGGAGATCTTAGTAATCTGTGTGGTCATATGCCCATCCGTCAGATAGTCATGCATGATAGTAACTTGTTGTTATATCCATTACAGTCATATTCATGATGATTATGGTAATTACAGTTAATATCTTAATGTTATATGTATCGTTCTAATATGGATTGGCTAGTGTAGATGGTCATGGCTACGATAATCAGGTATGAGACAATATACTTGTGATATTGTGTCATACTAATCTGGACTAACTTGTGCAGATGTGATAGCCTCCCCTGAGATACATTGAGGTATGAGTTTGATTATGTCATATATTTGATTTATCTAACATAGTATGTTTATAGGTTGTACTGACATAATATGTGCTGAGATAGCTGATATGCACTTGAGTGTAAGTAGGTGCTAGTTGTATTGTTATGACTAGTTACTATGAATTGATTGTTAATTATGACATAGTTGTTAGTCTTGGTAAAGGTTGATTTCAAATTAATTGACATGATGTCTTGATCTTTGGAACTTGTGACTGACATGTGTAATCAGTTGCAAGGAAACATGCTTGGTAATAGTGTGAAAAGGTAACAGTTGATTTGTTTATATAACTAATAGTTGTGTGATGTGATAGCACATAATAAGATTCAATTGTGGAAAGAAGAAAAGGAAAAAGAAAGGTATTGGGTGAGAATTCATTTATCTATTTTTAGCAACCAAAATTCCAAATGAATGAGTTCTATGCATGAATACATGAAGTCTTCTTAACCTTGATTTTGTCTAACATTATGTGGATATGTTCTAAATTTCGGAAGATGTATTTGACAGGTATAACAACTGGTTTTCTGTTATAGATGGATTTATTAAGGATTGGATTTCCATGAGAGATGATATATGTATGTGTTTGTTACAGGCAATGTGCTGGGCATAACAAGGTAAGATAATTGGTACATTGTATATTTATTTATGCACTGATAGTAATGTGTTTATGACAGTATGATGAAAGCTATTGCATGGGAAAAGAGACTGCTATGAAATCTTGAAGAAGGCTCAAGTTGAGATTTTCCTTGCAAGCATTGGGAGCCCATCAGATTGACTCATGGAATTTGCTACTAGTTTTGTGATTTCAGTGCTTTGTGATTTTTGTGTGCTTGATTTGTAGCTTTTTTTATGTCTGATGCAGGGTGATGTCACTCTATTTGTGGTGTCATATTTCTATTGGGTTTTCATGGTTTTCTTCTTGCTTTCTTATTATTATAACCTTTATATTTTGAGGGTCTTAGGAATAGGTTTGGGAAAGAGTAAAGTTGGTGGAGATTAGGAAGAGTCAAATGAAACTCAACAGGTAATGTAAGACTTGGATGAGGCTTTGTGCATGAGTAAAGGGTAGTTGAAGGCAAGAGTTTGACAACCAGTTGGATTGGTTGGGTCCATTGGGGTAAATGGAAGATGACAAGACCATCATGAGAAAGGTAACATGAAAAGTATGGTAAATGGATTTGAGGTGTCAAATTCATTGGTATGTTTGGAACTATTGTTCTCAATATTGTGCATATTTTTCATAGATAAAGTAAGTTCTCTTAACCCTTACCTTATGATGTCTGGTAATTATGCTATGATCATGATTTTGTTGATGTCTATATATGTGTACATGTATGTAATCGTTGTCTGAGAGGGTCATCAAGGATCATGATTTTTTTATGTTAATGTTTACATGCATATATGTATGTATGTATTTCATTATATGATATGGTTGACAAAACTCATTCTTGTGGAGGAATGATTGCTTGTGCAGGTGAATGGTAGGAAGAGGTTCATGGTATCAAGTTGAAGAGTGGCCCTGACAGATCTATGAGGTAAGTATCATGTGGATATGAATTGATATTATGTTTTTAAACTATGTCTATGTTTATGATATGGAATGTAATGCCGAGGGATACATCAACTGATTGAAAATAGTGTGATCTGCAACATGCGGGGACAAGCATGGATAGTGGAAAGACACTAGAAGTTGGATTTCTTGGTAGAGTCTGTGTGGTCTTTGGATGCGTAGTACTATTGTTGTGTAAATGTGTACATGTTGTATATGTGGTACTGTGTACATATGGTGATGTGTATATGTTGTATATGTAGTGTTGTGTACATGTTGTATATGTGGTGTTGTGTACATGTGGTGTGGTGTGGTGTACATGTTGTACATACAATGTTGTGTACATGTTGTACATGCAGTGTTGTGTACATGTTGTAAATGTGGTGTTGTATGCACGTGGCACTTTGTACATGTTGTAGAGGTGGTGTTGTGTACACGTTGTGCAAGTGGTGTCATGTACATGTGATGGTGTTCAGGTTCTGTTTTGTACATGTAGTGATGTCTACATGTTGTGCAAGTGGTGTCGTGTACATTTCATGGCATGTACAAGTTGTGCAAGTGGTGTTGTGTACAGGTGGTACCGTGTACATGTTGTACATGTGGTACTGTTTTACTTGTAGTATTGTGTGCATGTCGTACATGCTATGTTGTGTACATGTGGTAATTTGTGCATGTCGTACATGTTGTGTTGTGCACATGTGGTACTGTGTATGTGCATTGTGTGGTTGTGGTATTGTGACATGTGTACTTGTTGTGTTGTAGACCAAGTGTAGGTGTATGTCATGTGTAGGTGTATGTGTTGTATGTCACGTGCAGGTGTATGTGTTGTATGTGGGGTGTAGGTGCATGTATTATGTGGTCTTGTATGTCATGTGTGATTGTATGTGTATGTGTATGTGATTGAAGAGAAGATAATTACTAGGTGCTTGTCGGATGTGGCAACTAATTTGGTACACGTAAAAAATGACAAAGGACAAAGGAACAAGAAAAATAATCATTTGAAAGGTAAGCATTAGTATTTTGTTTCAGTTTTTTATTATGCATGTGATATATGATTCTCATTTTTAATGGTTTCATGTGATATATGATTCTGATTTATGATGGTTACATGTGAACTATAATTCTGGTTTATGATGGTTGTCTTTTGGGCTAACTAGATGACATATGTATAGACATGATGATATGATCAAAAATCTAGTTTAACTTGTTGTGATAGGAAATAAACGAAATTGTAAGTGTACCTTATTTATGGGCTACCAATAAGGTATGATTTGAATTTATTTTGAAGCTAATGGGAATGAGGTGGTTGGTACAGGAAAGTACGGGAAATGCTTGGTTTTGGTGGTTGAAACCAACTTTAACGATTAGAAGCATCAGCAAAAGGAATTGGAAAATGTAGCAATATGTTGGTAAAGCACTTTAGGAGCAGGGCCATTGTGGGACACTAGTACCCAATAGTGTCCATTGATTTCCATGAGTGTGCTATGACCTCCATGATGGTTTTGAGATAACGATATGCCTTGGCTTTTGGACCTTTCGATGCTTGGAAACCTTGGAAAGGTGAGTGACTGCACGAAAGGGGGTGACCATATTTCTCAAGGGACTATGTAGTAGAGAAGGGAAGGTTGGGAAATGAATTATTTTTTGGTAATTAGCATTTCTAGATGGAATTATATGCACATTGGGAGTGTGGCCTAAAAAAATGAGTCAATAACTATTCATTGAGGGAACAACTAGCATAAGGATAATAACGTTGGATGTTGGATGCAGGCTTGACTTTGAAAGTGGATTCTACACTTCCTGGGAAGGAGGTCATTCTTGGTATTACTTTTGAGGGTGGAGGTGTGAGCCTCTAGATTCCCTTTTTGACTGATGTGGGCATCATAAAATTTTATTTTTTGGTGAAAACAAATGTATGTGTGTGTGTGTGTGGGGTGGGGGGGGAGGGGTCTATAACAGCTCAAAGTTAAAAGTTCATGTAATAAAGTTAATAAAGATAAGATAAGACCAAGTTCATGGGACACGTATTCCAAGCTAAATGTTGGGAAAACATCCTAGTGGGTGTCACTGTGGTTTATTATGGGTAAGGGAAATTGGCAAAGGAATTGGTAAAGGAAAAGAGGCTTTAATTGGAATTTTATTTATGAAAATAAAGGAAAATAGGAGAAAATGGATATGAAAGGTCACAGGTTTGCATGAGAAGTAAATTGAAGGAAAAGTAAAGGAAATTAAAGAAGATAGAGGCCTCAATAATAAAATGGCTTCTAAGGATTAGTTTTGACAATTTTAGCTTGGATCTCTCTCTATTCTCTCATACTCTTGCACACTTAGAGAATTCTTGGAGCACTCTAACATTAGGGAAATGAAGGCAAAGGAAGGATAAGGAAAGTAAAGGACAAGTAAGGAAGGTTGTATCAAGAAGCTTCAATAGGAAGAGTTATAGGTAACAAGTTTCATGTGTCATTTCCTCGCTGGTTGGTGAATTCGTGGTACATGCATGTGTGTATTTGGTTATCTTATTGTCATTAGCATGGGTTTTTCTAGGTGTGACAGTGGTTTCATCCTTGCCTTGCCTTTTCTAGATAACCATGGTGTGATGGGTTTCTTTTATTTGGTTGAACTCTTGATTGCTAGATGGTTTTAGAATAGGGTGAGGTGGTCACACGAAAACTCCCATAGAGCCTAGGAATTAGTTAATAAGTTTTGGCAAGATTGTAGTAAAGCCTGAGGGTGGAGACTAGAAAATTTCTTAAGGTATTGCTGAAGAAATTCTGAGAAATCTAGGATTGTTTAGGGCCTAGAGATCTCTTGACCAATTTTGGTGGGATTGCGGTGAATCCTAGTGGTTTATATTCTTGTTTTGGGCCTAGGAATCCCTTGATTGATTTTGGTGGGATTGTGGTAAAGCCTGGTTGTCTAGGTGCTTGCTTTGGGCCTAGGAATCCCTTGACATATTTTAGTAGGATTGTGATAATGCCTGAGGTTGGAGGTGGTTTAATCTCTAGGAAGCACTATATTTTTTTTGTTTGTGTCCCACATTCATGATTAGAATATGGAGCGGGGTTGATTGGATCAAATAAATATTTGGTTTAGCTCAATCTATGCTCAGGTGGCATGTAGAATTCCCTCACTTGGTTGGCTTTTGCATATGTTAATAAGATCTCTTTTCCTCTTGTATTTCATCAGTATTTGTACTTTTTATTATGTGGCTTTGATAGCTATTCCATCATAATGATCATTTTGGTTATATGGTTTCATAACAAGTTCTAGTTATGGATGTTGACATGTTTGATTAATTGATGAATGCATAAGCTAACAAATGTTATTGCAGCTATTATGAGAGGGATCTAGACCTTCTTGGTGATTCTTAGATAAGTTTCAAGCCCATATGTTCAGATATGTATCATGACCTATAGATTACATGTTCTCAATATGTTTGATGAAATGGCTGTCATGGTTAGACATGGTTAGGTCAAGTCTTTGGTCAATTTTTGTGTGGATGAATTTCTATTGATGTCATTATTGATTTTAGAAAATCTCACTGAGTTATTGAAGGTGGTCTAAAGTATGACCTGGAATTTAGGCTCAAAATTCAAGATTGTATGCTCTGAACTTGACCTTTTAGGTTGCAACCTCATGGATGTAGGCTTGTGCATGTGGTTGGAGGCTTCCAACCCCATGGAGGGATTTTTGTTGGAGTAGTAGGGAGTCCGACACAAATAAGGAGGGGTTAAGATCAGGGTTTGGCCACCTAGGATGGTTTTGTATTTCCTCAGTGCCTTGTAGCACATGCAAGATGTTGTGAAAGGTCAGTTTATCATCAATGGTTAGTCCCACATCCTTAATGGGATGTAGGAGGTTTGGTCATGCCATGCTAGCTCTCTGTCTCATGTTTACCTTGGCAAGCCAGCAAAATTGAGTAAATGTGGGAGGGGTGGTTACACAAAGGACCTATTGGAAAATCCAAATACCAATGTGAATACATATGCTACTCTACTACATGCTTGTATAAACATCAAATTCATTATCTAGATCATACCGACATTATCATCACCAATATTCAACCTAAATGAATTCATACAAGAAAACATCTAACCATGTATGTCAGTCTTATTGATTCATATAATGCATGAATTTGTTTTAACAAAATACAAAAACCGAAATATATGAGGAATGGATTTTGCGAAGAGGGGAAAAAATGTCAAAGATATTTAAAATGTTTTTGTTTTTGTTTTTGTTTTGTTTTGTTTTGTTTTGTTTTTTTTATTTATTTATTTTTTATTTTTTTTCTACTGAAGGAATTGTGCCTAGAGAAGCTCTTAGGTGTACTTATTCCTACCTGATATTGGACCATGATACTTGTGGGGAATGAACCTCCACACATAGTTGTTGGACCACAACCATAGGATTCATAGATATATTTAAAGTGGTTGAGGAAGCTAGAAGGAATCAATTTTCCTGAGAATGTGGTTGATGGATTTTGGACATGGAACTCAAATACTCTCTAACATACAACTCATATGGTTTCTTTGCTTATAGGAGGATGATTTCTTATGGATGAAAATAGAGCAACTGACAAAATTGATCATGTACATAGAATGGGTAATACACTCAACTTGGTGGATAAGGGATCATTGGTCTTTGTTAAGGCAATCAATTGGAACTAGTGAAAAAGGTGTTTCAGCTCATAGAACTTTATCTATTTGAGATCTTATATGAAGATAACCTATAAACTATTTTACCAAATGAAAGAACCAAATTTGGTTTCATGGATTTCACAAGGACATGCTCCACAAGAACTCCAACAATTTTGGGATATCCCTAGAATGGTGATGTTTTTAAAATGCTAAATTGTTTATCCAAGTGCAATTAGAAGATGAGAATCTAAATTTGTATATGCTTGTCATTGCTCTTAGTACATAAGATAAGTTGGAATACTTGGAAAAAGGTAAGTAGGTACATGAGTTCAACCTAAAATCAAATCCCATGTAAAGGTTTTTATTGGAAACACAATTAGAGATTCCAAGTGTACAATTTTTGAGCTTGCACACCAAGTGTTTGAAGAAAGAATTAAGAGGGAGATGCCCTCACCAAGTGTTGGACAACATTGTGGGGATGGAGAATGAACAATTTTTCGATGTAGAGAATGACACCCGGCTGACAAGATTGACGAATTGATATCAATTGATGTTAGTGATGGTAGTTATATGTGAATTCATGAGGAATATAATGTGGTCAATGTGGTTTAAGAAAAACCTAGTTGTGAATGCAGATAGAATTTCCAGTATTATGGTGTCATAGTTTCCTAATTATGCATGTGCAACATAATGTTCAAAACTACAATTGCTAAGATGACATATCTATGTCAATTTTTTCCTTCTTTGACCTATGTGACTTTTTCTTAAGTGAATGGGATAGTGAAATAAGATGACATATCTATGTCAAATTATTCCTTCTTTGACCTATGTAAAGTTGTCTTAAGTCAATGAGATGGTGAAATCACTATGTTCTCATCATTGTAAAATAAAGTAACAATAAGTCCTACTTACTAAACCATCTGCTAACCTCTTTATTGATGCCATAATGGGGGTTGTAGTAATACATTGTGGACGAATTCAAATTACCTTTATACATTGATGGAATTTGAGGGATTGGGTAGTATTGAAAGAACAAAGAAGCATGAAACGTTATTTTCAATCCTATATAGCTCAACAAATACACGTTGAGGGATTCAGTACTAAACTACTGCAAATTTGTGAAGCATCTATTCATAATAGCTTAACAAAGACATGTTTAGAAATGGTTGAACTTCTTAGTATTCCTTTTATTAGTTCACGAGAATACAAATGAATATCAATATTGATCATAAATTGTTTTACCATTTCTTAAGCATTGATCAACCTAAAGATATTCTTTGTTGGAAAGATTTAGAACATCCCAAGTTGACATTTGGCTCTAAAATAACTAACAATGGAAAGCATGTTCTTTTATATGTGACAGAAGGTTGTGACCCAGTGAACAAGCTCTTTTATTATGATTTTTCCGCTCTTCCTCAAGGTCATGAAGGTTTCAAAGAAAGCGAAGAGGTGCCTCCTTTTCAAAATGTTGATGACAACTTTGAAGCACAATATGATCTTGTTGCAAATCATGGTGCTTTGTTCACCTTTCAAACCAATAAAAACAACCTTAGGTATAAATTGGTTTCTGTAGACCTTATGCCATTGGAAGCTTGGAGTGGAGTTATTGGAGAATCTGAGAAGGGAATGGTTGAAATAAGTTGTTGGTTCAATGGAAATCAACTTTTATTAATCTATTTAATCGATGCCAAGTATGTTTTGCAAATACAAGACTTGCAATCAAGAAATTTTCGTCATAATTTTCCAAAAGATATTGGGTCAATTTCTAGAATATCAAGAAGGAATAAATACAAGGATATATTTATTGGATTTACAATTTATTACCCCTAACATTATCTATCGATGCATCCTATATCTACAGAAAATAGAGTTAGTACTTTTTCGAGAAACTATTGTTATTAGATTTTATCAGACATAGTTTAAGGCTAAATAGGTTTTCATAACCAGCAAGGATGGAACTCAGATACCAATTTAATTGTATCCAAACATTAGGATGAACACAAACTTTATTGTTGGTCACATTGTGATTTCAAGACATCCTTTCAATACATCTAGGGGAATTTTTTGCAATTCAAAACGTCTATGGTGGTTGTGAATATGGAGAAGAATGGCATAAAGTAAGCTCTCCTACCGAAAGGAAAGTAAAAAATTTTCTTTGATGATTTCATATTTTTCATTGAGTTGCATATATCAGAGGGGTATACATAAAAAGTTATATATTGAAGAAGGTAGTAATGGTAGATATCTTGTTGTAGCTTGCAAAAACCAAAGACCTGACCTACTTGTTTGCACATTGGCTCATGTGAGTGTTATGGATATGTTGTGTTTTTCAATAAATGTACTATTACCTATGTGTGGACTACTCATTATCGCTACTCGAATAAGGAAATATTGAAACTATTTTTTCAAATGAGCTCAACACGCGTTCAAGACAATCAATTCAATTATTCAAGTGTTCTCCTTGCTTATGTGATCTTGGCAGTTTTATATCATTAAAATATAAAATTTCCATGTTGGGGATTCATAAGTGGAATTGATACTCTTTGATATAACATTCAAGAAGGATTTGAAGTTATATTTTAGTTACCATGTCAAAATGGATCTATAGGGTGCCATAAGAGATGGTCAATGATGAACATCCATTTAAAATCAAGTACCACAATTACAAAACCTTTACAAGTTCCCCATGTTCCCCATTCCATAATTTGCAGTCTTCTTCCCATGAATTTTGTTGTGAGATAACATATTTATTGCAAGTGAGATTACTTGGAATATTTACCACTTTAGGTGTTTAATAATAAGTCCCAAAAGGTTCATGTATAGGATTTCAACTCTACCCTTCCTCTAACAGTATGCATGAAGTAGACTTGTTATAGTGATGTGTTTTTGTCGTACATCTTTGTGTATCCATAATTGTGTACAAGATATTTATGGAGGAAGAATTTGCACTTATTCTTTCCTTCATGTGGCCTAGTTTAATTTGTCCATACTGCTACAAAAACATAGTTATAATGCATCCTAATTACCAATCATTTACTCTTGTACATGCTTCCTTATCCAATAAATTTTGTGCATGAATCAATTGCATATATTATAACACTCTTAAGTGTTTTCCCTCTTTATTTTGTGTGATTAGAGCCCAAAAAGTTGTTTTTAGCAAGGGTGTTCTCTAGAGACAACCTTATAATGATTCCCTCACTTATCTGTCATGGCGTTAACCTCCATACCATGCATAGATGAGGGGCCTAATAACTTCCTGGCGAAGTTGTACATTATTGATAGCTACTGTTGTAAGAACTTGGATGTTTTGTACATGTCCGTTTTATTCACGTGCGACCTCTTTTGGTCCAATATGAAGTTCAAAATCCATGTAGTGTTGCCACAAGTTAATCATTTGTTAATAATATGGAAACATTAGACATAAATAAATATGAATAATTAGAATTGTCAATAGATATATTATGGATTTTTCATGTGAAGTTAGAGTAGCATATAAGGCTTTTTTGTCTTCATCAATTGTGTAACCAATTTATCTTTGAAGAAAGAGTGAACCAATTTATCTTTGAAGAAAGAGTGAACAAGAGACCATGAAACCACCATATAAATTTATCTCCAGGATTCCCAATCAGAAGAGTATATACTTCACCATTTCAATCATGACAGATATGTCAATTGACTCAAGCAAGAAGTAAGTTACCATCTTCCTTGTGATTAAAAGGTGTGCTAATGGCCCTTGCCTCTCAAATTTTATCAAAGTCTTATGTTCATATTACGACTTGAAACTAAGACTAAAGTGGGTGAGATTCTACAAAGTGAGCACTTAAGCCTAATAATATTAACCATACAACATTGATAAGTACATTTTATAGGGCAGAGAAGCTTGAATAGGCATTTACACTCTATGAAGAAATGGTGAGGAGTGTTATCATGCTTGATGAGGTTACCTACATTTTTCTTATTAATGGGCTATGAAAGGAAAGGAAATTGTTGGAAGCTAGAGAGATTTTGAATGAAATACAAAACATGGGGTTCCTTCCCAATCACATGAATTACACAATTCTAATTTATGCCCATTACAAAATAGGCAACATAGAAGAGGCTTGGGGACTATTCAATGTGATGAGGTTTGAAAGATAATGTTGTTATTTGCAATGCACTCATAAATTGACTTAGAAAAAATGGATATATGGATGAAGTAGAGAGATTTTTCAATACAATGCTCAAAATTCATGTGACTTATAGTATTATGATGGACGCATACTGTAATCAAGGAAATCTACAACAAGATTTCACATTACACAATGAAATGATACATAAATAGTTGTTTCCTAATGTGTGACTTTCTCTTCACTCTAAATGTATTAAAACAAATGGTATAGTTGATTCCTAATGTGTTACTTTCTCTTCATTATCAATGGATAAAAACAAATGGTAAAATGAAGGAAAAAAAGGATCTATTCTAGAAGATGCTTGAGGATGGTTTGTTTCCTAACATTGTTATTTATACCTCATTTATTAATCGTCTCTTTAAGGAAGGAAATATGATCACAACATCTAAGCCTAGGAAGGAAAATATTGAAAATGGTTTATGTTTGATGTTTTCACTTATAATGTATTCACCAATGGTCTCAACAACATATGTAAGATAATTGAAGCCAAGGAACACTATAGTAAAATGTGAAATTTCCATGATTGAAATAACCTGAATTTTAATCTTCTTTTTACTAGAGATTATTTGTCTTTATAATTTGAATTCAGAAAATAATTATTAATTCACTATTCTAATATTCACAAAATTAATTCATGCACTGAGAAAAAAATTCACACATGAAATTATGGACACCAAGATTTTGGGATAATAGTCCTTGGAAAAATCCCAGTGTGGAAAACAATAGTGGAACAAATGATGGTTTATATTAATTCTTCAATAATTTAAGAGTACATCAATCTGCTTTTTTGGTAATGGAAAAGATATTGCAAATAATAATCTCCACTGGAAAAATAATCTGCAAAGGCCAAATCTCATCTCCAAATCAATCTAGCCTCTTCCTAGCAATTCACACTCATGTTGGCTAATCACACTACCTACCAAAAATGTGCATTGTCTACTCTGGAATATTCACACAACCTCTAAGAAAATTTCCCTGCAAGTAAAACTACCTCCAACACTTCCCTAGACCCACTTGTGCTTCCTTGAAGTGATAGATCCAATGCTAGCACACTGAGTCAAGCTCCCCTCTGCAACTCTCACTCGCTAACTAGCTACTTTCACTACCTAAATTAGCCTCCTCTTCTACAAATAAAATTGTCCTACTTCTTCCCTTTAGAAATTGGAAATCACTATGGAAATCTCCTCTGGAATTATTCTCCTAAATATTTGTTAAACCCCTTGCTTCGAGTGTCTCCCTCTACTTCAATGGTTTGCTTGCTATCTCGACAACTGGGTAAGTCAAGTTGTGCAAGTGTCCTCTCCAACCGCATCAAAATTCTCTTATAGTCACTCACTAAATAAAAAATGGTCATGATCTAATCATAATATATGGCTAAGATCATATTGACTCCATCTAATGAATTTTCTCAAAGTCTCTAGAGAAAAATCAATTTCCTCAATTAATTTGATTTAATTAACTAGTTTTCCTAAATTAAACTTGGGGAAATTTTAATAATTGGTCAATTAATCTAATTGACTTGTTTTCTCACAAAACCTTTTCTTGTTATAGGAGAAAATGTGTTCCCTAGCCTCACAGACAATGTAGAGACTAGAAAATTTGTCCACTGCTACCAAAAACTAACACACCCTCTTAGTGAGGAAGGTGTTCTCCACTACTCCCATCTTATCCCTAAAGAAGACAAACTTTGCCCTACCCAAGGCCTTCACGAGAATATCTACAATATGTTGATTTATGGGAACATATTGTAGCCAATTGACTGATGCTACACATACTCTCTGATGAAGTGGTACCTTATGTCGATATGCTTCAATTTATAATGAAACACCATATTCTCATAGAACTTGATGCAACTCTCATTATCACAGTAGATACTAGTCAAATCTATTTGTTGACCAAAAAAACCCACTAGCGACTTCCAAATTTGAGTAGCTTTGCATGTGGCCATGCTAGTTGCCATGTATTCTTCTTCTGCAGAACTCATTGCATAGACTTATGCTTCCTATTGCACCAAGGTAAAGCCCCTAAATCAATACTGAAGCAACACCTTGAGGTGCTTTTCCAATCTACTAAAATTCCTACTCAGTCTGCATCTATGTATCCACATAAAATGACACTATCACCTTGAGCATATCTCAAACAATACTCTATTGTGTCATGCAAGTACCTCAAAACATGTCTCGCTACTATCTAATTCACCCTCGTTAGTTCCAGCATGAATTGGCTGAGAGTGTTAACCACAAAACAAATGCTTGGCCTTGTGTTGACCAGATATATGAGTAATCCAATGAGCTACCTATACAATTTGGGTCCACATCTTCATCCTTTGATGTATTGATATTCCTCCAGTTGGTAATCATGGGCATGGAAATTGTTAGAAATGTGATGTCATTGATGTCAAAGGCTGTTAGGATGAGCACAATAGTAGAGATGATTACAATAAGAATGAAGAACAACTCAAAGAATTATAAAGGGAAAGTTGGTGATGATGCAAATAATTTGAAGCCATAAAATCCCTTCAAACACAATTGGGACCCACTCATATGTATAGAGCTCAGAAAGAGATTTTAAATGGTATATGGATGCTCAAAAATGGCCTCTTGGAACACAAGTAAGAACTAGTCAAAGAAGGGACCCCCAAAGTTAAAGATTTCTAATCTTAAGTGGGTAGATAACCTTTGGAGTAAGGTGCATTCCCAAAACATAGTGAAGTATTTAGCGGAGTATCTATCGAAAGAACCAAGAAAATGTTGCTGACAACAAAGGGGCGGGAAGCATTTTTATTGGCTCACGACGGAGCCCTTACATAACACGTAATCTCAATATAAATATTCCTGGAAGGATGAAAGTTGAGAACATAAGTGATCCCCTGGGACGGCATAGGCACCATGAAAATGTGGCATGAGAAAACACAGTGGAAGGTTATATTATTGGCATAGAGTCCTAATGGGTAGAACATGAAAGGTTTTGAAAGTGTGCACATGTGTTGAAGCCTGGGATGATGCAAGCGCGAATCTGAAGGGACTTCCCCAGAAGATAGATTTGTAACAGATTTCATAGTGGCCAAATATACTTAAGAGTCAGACAGTAGAGGTATAAAAGGGCTTAAACTTGGTGTCTTTTAATAAAACTTTTAACAAATAAATTCATTTCAAAACATAAAGGCTTGAGACCCTTTTCTCTCTCCTCTTTGGTGGAATCATGCAAATATTATAGTGGTCCATGATGATGTTAGCATGATTTTAGTATGTAGAACATGTAGCATTAAGATTCAACATTTTCAGGTACCCCAGTAGGCCAAATCTAAGTGACACGTGTCACCACTCAAATGGTACCATGTAATGTTGGTGACATCGACATGATGACAACCTAGAAGGAAAGTCCTGGAGTTATCTACCCTAGAGGAAAAACAAAGGTGTACAAAGGAAAGAGGTTAGGGTAAGAGGCCTGGTAGATAGAGTTTTTGCGGATAGGTAACAATTTTTTCAAACGAAGGGACAACGGGCCTCAGTCATGGTTCTTACAGCATTTTTGTGTGTTTTGGTGACCAAAGGCACAAATTGCTTGCAATTTTACATTTTCCCTCAAGTCTATCTAAGAAAAGAGCCTGCAGAGGTTTATTTGGAAATAATTTTTATTAAAAATCCTTCGGGATTTTTGGTGATTGAGTCGACAACTTGAATCTTATAGTTATGCCAAACATAACAACATAGTTCAAAAGCTCTAAAATAAAGGCATGAACAAGTTAGTGTTAGAATTAGTCACATGGATATGTTTGGAGGGAAATTTTTCCAAAATGATAAGTTTGGAGATTCACGAAAATTAAAGGAGCACTGCTAAATTTTGAAAAATTACACAATAGAAAATTTCACCAATTTAACTTAGAATTTCTCAAAGAAATAACATAAATAAGTAAGCTGAGTTAGAATACTTGGAGATAGCAAGGTTTTAGAATACAACTTAATTATTTAAAATACATGATGATGAATACATTGTAAAGTAATTCCTAAGAGTTAATGAAGTTTTAAACACTACATGACACCTTGATGAGAAATTATAAGAACTTGTAGTAGTTCAAAAGGTGATGAGATCTCTTCCTGAGAAATTTATTCCCAAGGTATCAACCATTGGGGAGATGACAAAGTAGAAGACTCTCACTTTGGACCAGCTACTTGGCACACTCACTGCTTATGAGATGATATTTCAAATAGCATGCATGTAGCAAAGGAGTTAGCCTTCAAACTGATAAAATACCCAATGAAGAGAATTATGCTTCATGTTGTGAATCAGATAAAGACAAAGTGAAGTTGGTGAGGAAGCTCAAGAGAGTGTCAGGAAATAACAAAGTCAAGTTACCTTTTAAATTGTTTAATTGTGGAAAAGTTGGTCACTATGCTTCCAAGTTTCTTGAAAGGAAGAAAAGGTAATATGATCCTAGAGAGAAGTTCATGAAAGTGAAAAAGGAAAGAGAGAAAGCCAAAAGGAGAAGTATTTATACCCAAGAATCTAGCTCATTTGTAAGTGAAGGCAACCAATCCTTTGATTAGGGAAAAGATGATTAAAGTAGAAAATAGCTCATGCTTATGTCTATAGATAATCTATAAGTTGAAGCCAATAATTATGATGAAAAGAGGTGGAGGTAGAATTAGAAGGAGAGTTTGTCAATGTTGTTGGAGAGGTCGAAAGGCTCCAAAAGGAAAATAAGTCTTAGAAAGAGTTGTTGATCAAAGAAGAGGTTGAAGTTTTTGAACCATTACTCTTGATAATTGAAGAAGGTAAGATATTTCAAGAAACCTTAAATCAACAACTCAGTGAAAAGATTCAAGCAAGTGAGAGGCTAAAAAGAGAAGTTGTTTTCCTAAGAAGAGATTTGGAAAAGGGAATAATTTAGTTGAGCTTTAATCAGAAGTTTGGATAGGGGTCTGATAATTTCAATGAGCTTTTGGAAGCACAAAGAGTCTCCACAAATCGAGTTGGTCTTGGATTTGAGGCTGAATCTATCTCAACAATACAATTCAAAGGAAAGAAACAAATCTCCTTTGTGAAAGTAGCCATAAATGGTGACAAAGAAACAACCAATAATGAGTCAACGCAACATGAAAAATATAAAGAGAGTACACAACCCAATAGCCTACAAAAACAACACAATATGAAGATAATTATTTCCCAGCAAAAGACAATTAACATTGAAGGAAAAAATCAAGATACACTGAGAGTAACCTAGTCAATATTTAGAAATCGATTTCTACCAAGTACTCAAATATATTTATAGGCTATTGTTTTACATGCACCAATTATGGACATAAGGCAACAAACTGTAGGGTGAATTTATCGTATAGGTAGCTCAAATCAAGAAGAAGAAATTATCAACCAAACAGACAGAGGAAGAGGAGACCCAGGTACACAACTTTATTCACTCCTTTGGATAATTTGCTTCAATGCTATAAATATCAAAATTGTGGACATAAAACATCTGATTGCACACTTAACAGGAAGATACCTAATCTAGTTATTGAGAAAATAAGCTAGGATCCCAAAATATGGAAATAAAAGGAGAATTCATAGTAGTGCAACATTTTTTCGTATGCACAAAATGAAGGAAGTCATCAATTTTTGGATAATGGTTGTTCCAAGCACATACTAAGAGACAAAAGTATGTTTTTGACATGGAAATGTGTTGATAAAGGCAATGTGACCTTTGGTAATAATGCTTCTTGTAAGAATGTTGTAAAAGGAATTGTTAGTGTGTCAAATGGAGGAGCTAAACCTAAGAATGTCTTATTTTTTGATGGGATGAACCATAACCTAATAAGTTTGTCTCAAATGTGTGACCAAGTATATGATATATTTTTCAACGCTAAGAATAGTCAAATCAAGTCTGTAGACACTGGTGACGTTGTAGTTCAAGGTGTGAGAATAGATAACAATGTATATGTCTTGAAAGAGAAGACAAAGAAGTGCTTATTTTCAAAGATTGATGATAGATGGTTTTGGCATAGAAGACTTGGACATATGAATTTTTATCAAATTGTTAGATTGGGCAAGAAGAATGTTGTCAAATATTTTCTAAAGCTATCAAATCCTAAGAATATTACTTACAAGTCTTGTCGGTTGGGTGAAGAATCTTGAGTACCATTTAAGTCTAAGGAGAGATCATCAACTAGGCTATTGGAACTAGTTCATATGGACTTATGTGGACCATCAAGAATGTGGTCACCCATAGGTAAATTGTATTTCATGCTTATCATTGATGCTTTAAGTAGAATGATGTGGGTTTCATTTCTCATAGAAAAATCCAAGGATTTTTAGAAGTTTAAGGACTTTAAAACGACGGATGAGAATGAGACTTACTGTAAAATAAAGACCATAAGCTCTGAAAATGAAGGTGAGTTTACTTCAAAATAATTTGATGATTTTTTCAAACAACATGCCATCAAAAGGTAGTTCACTTTAGTAGAAACTTCATAGAATAATGGTATAGCAAAGAGAGCTAATAAATCAGATTAGCAATTAACTAAAGCTGTGATGGGAGAAAGGAATTTTCATCAAAGCTTTTGGTTTGAATCCATTCATATAGTAGTAATGATTGTCAACAAAGCTCATTTTAGAAGAAATAATGACAAGACTCCCTATGAGCTTTGGTATCGTAGACCTACTAAAGTAAAGAATTTCATAGTTTTTGGAAGTAAGTGTACAATAAGAGGAACGAGAACCAACATGGTAAGTTTGATGCAAGGGTTAATGCAGGTATTTTTCTTTTATATTCTTGTAATAGAAAGGGATATAGATGTTACAATGAGAATACCAATAGGATTGTTTATTGTATTGATGTGAAAGTGGATAAATATATTGAATATAATCAATAAATAAATAGTACCTCAACTGATCTAGTTAACAATGATGAGAAGTATGATGAGTTAACTTTTAGATGAATTAAATGAAGAGGTCCCAAGTCCTCAAGCCAAAGATCCCTCAAGATATGTGCATAAACACCAACACGCTAATCAAATTGTTGGCGATTTAAACATAGGTGTACAAACAAGAAGGAAGTTGCTAAATCCCCCTACTCAAGTGCATGTAGCTCCGTTATATAAGGAGGAACCATGGGATGTTACAAAAGAAAGCCAGGATGGCTATTGGTTAAAATATATGCATGAATAACTAGACCAAATAGAGAAAAATAAAACTTGGCAGCTTGTTCCTAGACCAACAAAAAACAATGTCATTGGCATGAAGTGGGTTTTCAGAAATAAATTGAATGAGCATGGTCAAGTGGTGAGAAAAAAGGAAATATTAGTGTGAAAAGGCTATAGAAAATTCAAAGGGAAGGATTTTGATGAAATTTTTTCTCCTATTACTTGATTTAAGGAAAGTAGAGTCTTTTTGGCATTTTCTTGATTCAAGAAATTCAAGATATATCATATCGATGTCAAATTTTTTTTCCTAAATGGAGAGTTGAATAAATAAGTTTACATAAAGCAGGTAGATGGTTTTCAGCTATCGAATCATCCTAGTTATGTTTGCAAGATAAATAAGGCCTTATATGGTCTCACACATGCCCCACGAGCTTGGTATCCCAAGTTGGATGGTTACTTGCTCAAGTATGGTTTCGAAAGAGGCGTAGTTCATAGTAATTTATATGTTAAAGCTAATTATGGAAAATTAATATTGGTGGTTGTCTATGTTGATGATATTATATTTGTCGATGATTCATTTTCACTAACATGCTAGTTTGCAGTTGATATAAAGGCCTACTTTGAGATGTCTATGCTTGGAGAGCTTTCTTATTTTCCTGTCTTACAAATTTCATAAATTCCAAATTGTTTTTTATCTTACAAAGAGAATATTTGAACGAAATATGAAGAAGTTTGGGATGGAGGAGTGTTCTTTGGTAAGCACACCAATGGTTATAGGTTGCAAGCTTAGCAAGACTGATGAATCACCATACATGGACCAAACTTTATACACATCTATTATTGGAAGCCTTTTATACTTGACCATCTCAAGACTAGATATTATGTAGGAAATAGGTAATTTTAGAATATCTTAAGTAGCCCCAAATAGCCATCTTCGAGTAGCCAAAAGGATTCTAAGATATCTCACTGACTATTTATATTCGTGCTAATAGGGAAGGTGATGTAGATGTTCGGAAGAGCACTAGTGGTGGTTATTTATTTCTTAGAGAATGCCTAGTTTCAAGGTTTAGCAAGAAGCAAGCTTCAATCTCACTATCCACTATTGAAGTAGAACATATAACAACTTTTATTGAACTTAGACTTCTGTGATCCATATCAATTTTTTTTTTTTTTTTTTAAAGAATCTTCGGCGAAAATCACATAGAAAAACTTATGTCGACGCGTTTCGAACCATCTAGTGTGGTTCATCGTCAGGACAAGTTGAAAGAGCATATCTCATTTAGCACATTATATAGAGAGGGCAGAGAATCCATGACTCAACGGCTAAAAATAACAGCTAGAAATGACATGATAACGGCTAGTTTGACCAAGATAAAGGAAATTTAATAATAATAATATTACTATTATCAAAAATTAATAATTTCAGATATGTTGAAAAAATTAAAATGGATTAAAAAATTATATAAAATGAATTATTATATATATATATATTTA
>APFE031459603.1:0-18648 GCA_000404065.3 Pinus taeda | reverse complement strand
TCCCCCCCCCCCTTCGAAAAGTTTTTTCGCTCACTTCTGATACCGCTCTCCTACCGGTTGCACTCCCTCCACTTACCTTCTGCATCGTCATTCATCCTATAACTCCATCCAATTATAAAAGTTCCCTCAACAATTAACCTGTTAAGAAATTAATTGTTTAGCCGTTAATTCAAGGGATCTGGGCCAGGTTCAATGGAAAAACCAAGTTGATTATATAAACCTCCCTTTCACAGGCTAACACATTACACAGTTCACACACTATCTTTGTTATTGATTTGTTGTAGGTTTGCTTGACTAAAAATTTGACTGTTTCTACCTGTCAGCGACACTCTCTGCTCATACTTTTCATCCTATTGCCTCTATTCTTCCGTCCAAAACCTAAATCCTCTCTACACATTCAAAATCATAATCAAATCTTCATTCCTGTTCTTACCCTTAGCTAATATGCCTCTAAAGGATAAAGGATAAAGGACGAGAGGAACTGATCAATCCTCTGACCTATCCTCCCATGGATCTTCATCATGTCCCTTTTGCTTATAGAAACTATAAAATCCATAAGACTCTTTGTGAATTCAACCTTTTTGAGATGTATTTCTGGCTCGAGGATAAGTATATAGACATGTTAGATGATATCCAGCTGTGCGAGTCTAATTTACCCCACTACATTTTTCCTCGCACCCACAACACCCCATATTTTATTAGAAAGTGTCATGCATCATATTTTCCAAGCCAAAGGGCCATCATTACCCCCACTGGAGAATTTATGTTTACCATTACTCCTCAAGCCATAGACTAGATGGTCCAAGCCCCAAGAGTAGAGAATGCTTCACTGCCAAAGAAAAATCCTCCCTATCCCTCCTCTATTTTCCCTGAGAGAACCAAGCATATTATGACAATTGTTTCCTACCTCCTTTGCTAATACTCTGATCAGTGGGTAGATGAGGCCATCATAGGATTTATGTCCATTTTCTCTACTGAGATTGTGTTTAACTTCAGCCAATTTCTTGTAGCAGCTTATCAAATTTCCAACCGATGAGGTTTTTTAAGTATGCCTTTGTGTTAGTTTACATGTTATTATACTTTCACGGCGACAACATCAACCTTTCCTTACAAAAGCTGGATGCAGAAGGGAACTAGTAGTCAATCATCTTTTGGACTACTCTAGTGATGAAGGGACAGATGCAGTATACATATAAACAATTTACATAGATGTTTTTTCATCCAACAATCAGTCTTCTTAGTTGCAGGATAAAATGAGGGATCAGTGAGGAAGTAAGGTGTTGCAGCTGTCAGACCAATTTCAGATAGAGGATTGGTACCTCTACGAGAACTATACAAAATTCAGAATATTTGGATGTCAACTTGCACCTTACAAGCTCCCCAAATTCCTCCCAATGAGGATTTTTGCTCTGGAGTACATAAGGCAAATGATCAATATCAATGAAATCCACTTTGTTGCTACCAAGAAGAAGTCCCAATGTAAAATCAAAACACAGATTGGCCCTTTCATTCGCAACAGTAGGGCATAAGGGTTAAAAGCATATAAGCTCTTAAAGGAAATGAGGTTTAGTCTTAGCTTTACCTGGTCATATGATCCATTAGGGATCATTTCTAAATTAAGAGTAGAAACCAAATCTAGTCCTTACTTTGAAACTTCCAAGCCAGAGATAGAGAAGTACAAAAATTAGTTACAATGGGTTGAGAATACCCCACAGGAGACAAAAGAACAACATGTATCATCTTCTACAATGCAGACTCCTAACATGTAGGAGAAAACAACCAAGAGAAGTAGAGAGGAAGATTCCCCTTTAGGGACAGACTTTCTCAGTGAATGTTTTAAGATAATGTATAGAAAGAAGACCAAGCTTAGTTCCAAACCAACCCTTAGCAAGGCTTCGGAGCAACAGACCATTATCACCACTAATGAGCAACTTGTTTCCTCATTAGTGGGTGATGAGACCACACAGGCTCCTACTACCTCCACAACTTCAGAAGAGCAACAAAAAATTATGCAGACCATCACATCCGCTTCATGAGAAACAAAGAAGATTATAATGGACATCTTTAAGGAGATAAAATTCAGAATGAGGCCTTGAATGTAAATGCCTATAACCAGTTCTAGAAGTAGACTTATGGTTCTCAAAGTAGCCTACTATCAACCTTCGATTCAGAAAAAGGAAAAACCCAAACGAAATTCCTCCAAGCACAAGTTCCCCAGCCCAAGGTAGCATCAGACTATAAAAAGGCAACCTTTGACTTTGATGTAAAGGATATACATCCCATTGACCAAATGGAGATGCATAAGCGGAGTGGGGAAATGATATTTTTAACTGTTACTAAAATTGCTATGAGTTTATCAAAACTGCAGGTTACCTTAGAAAAATTCTAATCACAGCTGAAGATGGAGACAATACCTACGCTTTCCAAAGACACCAGGATTAAAACCCTGGAGGACTTGATAATCAAACTCGGTTATGACCCTTCAAACATCAATGTTGTGGAGGAGCTTGTGAAGAAAAAGAATTTAGAGATAGCAGCATTAAGGAAGCAGTTAAAATTTCCTGCTATATGAGATCCTCTAGCCAAGGATATTGAAGAGACAGAGACACAAAAGGCAGATATGATGATGCTTATCATGGAGCAGAGTGCACAACTGAAGCAAATGGCTACAGAGATGGAGAAATTGATTAAAGAAAAGGAGAAAGTTGCTAAAAAGACTGTTGTCCCTTTGGAAGCACTTCCTATCATAGCCATTCCTACAACGATATATACTACAACAAGTACAAGAGATGTTGGAGATCAATTGGAAAATGCAGTACAAAATATGTCTCTCCACACTGAAGAGATCAAAAAGCTGCAGGATCAAGTGAAACTTCTAGAGTATCATCGCCAAAAAACTAAGGCTTTTCATGCAGCGGAGCTTCATAGAGCTCAAAATCAGATAGAGGCACGGAAAAAGTCAACAATTGAGTCTTCTGTTGGCTCTACACTTGGTCATGTTAAAGAAATCATCTAGAAAAATATCATTGATGAAATAGATGAAATCTGGCCATGTATCAAGATTACTTTTTAGCAGAAGGAACTCATGGACAAAGCAAAACTGATCATTGCCACTATCAATGCTCAACTAGGATAAATTCTTGCTACAACAAACAACATCATAAAGTTCCTTAATTCAAAAAACAGATATCAGCTGGATGATCTAGGAGTGGATGAAAGAACATAAACTATTATGGAGTTGAAGAAATTTCTAACAAAGGCGAACTTGGTTGTATCACTGACAGAGAAGTGTCACACTCTAGAGGTAGCAGTTAACAGGTTTTTCACCAGGATTGATGCATTGAACAAGAAGGTTCTGCCTTCACTTTTTGTAATCATTGATAAATTAATCAGCAGGGAAACCTACATGAAGAAGCTTTAGGACATTTCGAAGGATACAACTAATTACTCCAATATCAAAGGTTCTATGACAGGCAAAGCATTTTACGAATCCATCAAAAACATAATTTTTATTGAACATGAGATAAAGCACATTTTCTTAGTAAAATCCACTTTTGCTCGATATACAGAGGTAGATGAAATCTACCGCAAGGTAACCAAGATAGCTATTCTAGATGAAGAACGGTGGGAAAAATTGTGTTAATTTTAGGATTAATGGATAAGTGAGCTTCACCAGTGCAGCAGCTGAATAGAGGCCACTCAACAACTTCTTTTCTGTTAATTCTAAGTTAATAATAGAATGTTGCGTCACTCAGGCATTTATTGTAATATTTTTGTATTTTTTTTGGAATGCTTCATTCTATCGAAGTACTTAGGGTTGAAACCTTGAACCAATTATCAAGCAAATTTGTACTAAGCTGGAGAATCTTTGAAATAATAAAAGATTTTGCATTTGCCTCATATGGTCTATCTGTGAGTGAGTTGTTTTCATCTTAGTTTTTCATTATGTCTTCTTCATATAAATTAATTCTTTTACAATCATCCGATTTAAAATTTAATTGAATACTAGTTTCATTTTGAATCTGCTGTGAAGTTGTAATTTAAATAAGAGATTAATTTGTAGAACTATCTGTTATTGTGAATTCCTCTTCGAACTTAAATTACACTAGATTTCTGTAATAGTTTAATTATACTTTGTTGGTCAAGGAAACAATGTTTTCTTGATTTTCGGTTATAAGTGATTAAATACCCAGTTTGAATATTAAATCCATTGTACGTCTACACATTCTTATTTTCCATACCGCTAAAATCAAAATAACCATGTAAATGTAAAGAACAACCTTTTATTTTTTTAAGAATCTTTCTATGTTTAAAGCACTTATTTATAAACAGCTCACTCGTCATCCAATCATTAAATCAACAAAGCAATATAAATGCTTTGGCATAACCAATTGACCTTAGGTTATCTCAAAGGACAATAATAACAATGGTGTTGGTATTGATTTAATCGTTGTCGATTACCAGTAGAGTGAGGTCTTCTCACACAACTCTTGCTTACTCATTCGGTCAACATTTCTGTGATAAAATTAAACTCAGTTCACAAGTCCTTTTCCAATTACATTGGAGGATAATATGTATTGTTTAATATTCAAGAAATTATAACTCCTAACCTTCCAAAATTGTAAAGAGGAACTAGATAGTAGCAAATAGGCCTTCAAATTTGAACCATATACACATAGAACAAATACTTTGAACATTATATTTTGCAATATAAAATTCAAACTCATCAAACAATCATGCTCTTAAAAAGAAATAAAGAGGTCACACAAACAAATTCTATATTACAATGTTCAAAACCAAGCACTTTCAAGGATTTCAGTTGATATAATAATAACATTCACCTTATCGATTCCTACCAAGAAAACCTTCCTTCCAAATTACTGGGAAAACCTTTCCACTTCTATTACTTTCAAAAACCAAAGAAATAGGAACCATATTACAAATTATTGAAAATATTGAAAAAAAAGAGTAATCTCTAACAAACATATGGAAATTTCCCATATCTTTGTTCTCAACATAAGTTGAAAATGTCAATTACAATCATCTCAGAAAATTATTTCAAAACATTGAACATATATAAGATGTTGAACAATATCTAGAAAAAGAAAACATGTTGAAGCCTAAAAGGCTAATTAAATATATCCACATGTAGTGGAGGTATCTCAACAATAGAATTTGCATTCGGAATAAGTGAAAAAACATTTCCATTTTCAATGAAATCATCAAAATCTTGAACTGTTTCTATATAGAAGCATGAGGCTTCAACCACAAATAGCCCATCAACAATTGTTGTATGACACTATCTAGTCAACAAATCATACACCTTCAATTGCACTTAAAAAAACCCAGCATAAGGACTTTTCCTTCAACTAAGCGTAAAGGAAGGTACATGAACATTTCTTATGTATATTTACGAAGATCTGTTTAAGCAAAGACCATCTATACCACCAATCATCTTCAAAATATTCAATACTTCGCTCTTTCAAGCCTCCACCAAATTCAAATTTTTCTATCTCTTCAAGTGACCAAAATGAGACTAAACCATTATTAACAACACAAACAAGTTGATTCTTATATAAACCTAATGTCATACATTGTATGTAAATAATAGGAAGAAATGAATAGCCTCATTTGTTTGTATTCAAATCCATCCAATAGATATTGTAACCATATGTAGGGTAATCTTTGTAATATTTATCTAGACATGCCCAGTAAAACTTTTATTTAAAGTATATAGCTTCCTTTGGTGGTGTTACGCCACTGTATGGAAGCTCCTTGCTCTTCCAAACCTTCCGAACAATACTAAAAATGATAAAATGTGAATCGATGTCTTTTGAAACATGTTTCAAAGATACCCATTCATACTTTTGTGGACTACATTTTTGCAACAAAGAGAAGAATCCTCCCTCCCCAAGAATAAGAAATCTAAGAATTCTAAATATTTTTTTAAATGGGTTGACAAAGACGTAATTTTTTGTATGCAAATAACTTCCAGGCATGCTGAAAAAAATCCTTGATTCCACTATACATTGAATTCTATATCGATAATGAAAAAAAAGAAAAACCATGGAAGACAACTGACAGATATTGATAAGGTGTGATCCTATGTAGCAGTCACGGGAGAAAGGAACTGGAAAATAAATAAATTTAATCTCTTTCTCATTACATCAATTGCAACTCATGAGAAAAAGCATGTTTTCCAAAATAAGACACCATTCTCTACCAACCAACTTAAATTTCATGAATACTGATAAAGAAAGCCAATGAAAGATAAGCTCAATAATCTCAAATGGGAGGAATTTACTAATAGTGGGATCCATACAAAAACCAGCAACTATCGCTATGAACAAAGGAAATATTTTGTTCCCGACTGCAAAGAAAAACAAAAAATGTATCCATGACAATAGCGACAACATTCATTGACTATTCCAATGTGAAATTTGATTGCAAAAACAATCCACAGTCACAGATTAGTCATTACTTGGATGCTATAGACTTCAACATTACAATAAAAAAATAAAATAGTGTAACGTTAACTTCATATTAGGAAAAAAAACATTGTAGTACAAATTTTAAATTTTTGTAATAATAACTAAAATAACCATTGAAATTTGAAATTAATAAAACTTAAAATTTATAATTTCTAAAATCTTGAATTCATATGACAATTAAGCACTAAAATAAATAGAAATTATTATTACAATAAAATTATTACACCCTAAATTACACATGAATCATCATAACCTGATTTTCATATTCACAAAATCTTTCAAACAATGCAATGTTCGACTATGTTTATCCATGATTGATTATCATATTAATAGAAAACTTGTCAGAATACGACGTTAACAATTGTTGTGCATCATTGATCGGTTGATATGCATTGTACAATTTATGAAATATTATTCATCATTATTGAGGATGGTTGACGATTAAACCCTAAAATAAACATGATTGACCATCGTTCACAACGACTCATTTTTGTATTAAGAAAATATTTTTCAAAATGTCACGTTAAGACCATTATTGGTTTCAATATTGAGACAATCGTCAAATAATGGTTGACCATCATTGACTATCATCAACATTTGATCCAAGATCTTTTACTTATAGACACATTAGAATTACATGAAACGAAGCTTATTAACCATATTAACCATGGAACTACTTATAGACACATTAGAATTACATGAAACAGAGCTTATTAATCATGGAACTACTTATAGACACATTAGAATTACATGAAATAGAGCTTATTAACCTCCCTATGAAATTTGGGAGGTACTTATTGCTTGTTGTCAAATTTTCCATGCTTAGTGATTATTAAATTTGAATGACTACTGAATGCTTGAGTGGTGGCTGCCGAGTAACCCACTTAAACAGGTTTCAACCATATAAATTAAATGCAATTTTTTTAATTAATCAATTTAATTAAAGAGGTATAAAAAGCATGCCTAATTAGAAAATAAATTTCAACTCTTGATTTCGAATATTCTTCATGATAACGGATAGGTCAGAATTTATAATACATCTCAAGTTTCTAAAATTAAAACAATCACAAAAATTAATTAAATTATATGTTTGTATTAAACAATTATTATTATTATTAGAAACAAAATAATATATAAGGTTAAAGTATTATATAGCGGATAGGTATAATAGAACTATTCTGATGTTTCTCATTAAACAATCACAAAAATTAATTAATTATACATTTGTATTAAACTATTATTATTATTAAAAACAAAATAATATATAAGTTAAATATATCTATATTTTAATAAAAACTAATATGTAAGTTAACTATATGTATATTTTAATAGAAGCGTGCAGAGTGAAATTTCAGGGCAGAGAAGCCAAGACTTCAAAATTCATAGAGTGGATCCAACCCAGGATGCTATGATCTGTGAATTTATTTAAGAAGCCGGACGCGCAACGGATGAGTAACAGAACAAGGAGAAGGGGGTCATGAAACGCTGAGAGTGTTTTGCCTGCAATTAAAACCCCTGTGATGTAAGCGATAAGGAGAAGAAGAGGAGTAGTTTAGCGTTGAGTTTCTTTTCCCTGCAACTCATGTCGGAAAAGAAAGAAAGAAAGAATGTATCCCTCCGTTGATGAACAGCTAAGCATGCAGGTGGATCTCATAATTATGAGAATCCTTCCCACCCAATTCATGGGTACCCGCAACCTGTAGCAGCTGTTGGTGTTCCGGCTCATGATGCATATAATAATACTAATAATTACCCTCAAATGCCTCTTCAGCAGCAGCAGGGGGGACATCCCTCCGCATGGACCACTGGAATCTGTGGCTGTGGTGAAGATTGCAGCAGTTGTAAGTTTTTTTTCTTTTCTTACCTCTATCACAATTGCTATATGATTTATTGAATGGTAAGTATTTACTTATTAACTGAATGATTCTCACAATTAGGCTATTTTCTTCTTTGTTCATGTTTTCATATTGTCTACCTCCTTTGGAGCTTGCGGCCTTAGTGGAGCTCTGTACGGTGTGCTACTCTATTTTATGGGCCGCGCCTGTATTCGTGTTTGTATAGAAAGAAGTTGCGAGACAAATTCAATTTGGAAGAGAAGCCTTGTGGAGACTGCCTTGTTCACTTTTGTTGTGAGTGTTGTGCTCTGAGCCAGGAATACAGAGAGCTCCAGAACAGAGGCTTTGATCCCTCTCTCGGTAAGTGATCTTCTATTAGTTTCCATAGTTCATGGTGACTTGAATTTATTGTTTTTTGTGTTGTAAATATGGATCTGAACATGAATGGTGGATAGGAAATCTGGAAAAGCAGAATCAATCAACATCCCAGGGAAGGTTTACGATAGTGCCCCCTATGTGTCAAGCTATGAACAAATAGATGATGATATCCAGTGGTTGAAGCTACGGCAAATAAATGATACTATCCCATCTATCCATGGATATTGTGCTTTAATATATAACTAAGTTTTGAATTGTCTCAGTTGCACTCTATGATTAATTCAAAATAAATCGAACTGGGAAATGTATGGACTTGGGTTTTGTAGACTCTTTACGATTTTATTTTGTGGATTCTTTACGATTTTATTTATAATAATAATAAGCTTGAAGGCATGTGAATGGTTTATAACATTAAATTGTTATACAACTTTATGTTGGTTTTTTTGAGGTTTTTCTGCTTTATTTTCTGTTTTAATTTGTCTAAAATTTTGTTTTAGAATCACAAGTTTGAGTTGGCAACTCTCCATAATCCACTAGTTTTATGGGGTTTTTAGCACGCTGAATTCATATATGCAGTGAGAAACCTAGTTTAAACAACACAAATCAATATTTCACAAAAATAATTTCCCAATTACGATCAAAAACTCCAAAACTTTTAATGGTTAAACTAGTTAACAAATCTAAACACAGGCTACTTCTTGCTGATGGTTGTGTATGGCCAATTATGATTTTGTATTAGATATATTATTAATAACCAATAAAAATGATGTTCTCCATAAATAAAATATTTTAATTTCCACCTTTTACATCTTTATGTAAATAAATAAAGTAATTGGAAGTAAAAAAATAATATACTTTTTACTATTTGGGAGATATGTACTTTCTTCATTGTTTAACACAAAACTAACATAAAATAATATTATTGATATTACATGATGTTTAATTCATGACCACATTTTTTTGGACACCCCCCCTCGGTGAAACCACTAACCACTTCCCCCCCTTCGAAAAGTTGTTTCGCTCGCTTCTAATACGGATCTCCCACCCATTGCACTCCCTCCACTTACCTTCTGCCACGTCATTCATCCGTTAACTCCATTCAATTATAAAAGTTCTCTCCACAATTAACTTGTTAAGAAATTAATTGTTTAGCCGTTAATTCAAGGGATCTGGGCTAGGATCAATGGAAAAACCAAATTGATTATATAAACCTCCCTTTCACAGGCTAACACGTTACCGAGTTCATGCACTATCTTTGTTATTGATTTGTTGCAATTTTGCTTGACTAAAAATTTGATTGTTTCTACCTGTCAGCGACACTCTCTGCTCATACTTTTCATCCTATTGCCTCTATTCTTCCCTCCAAAACCTAACTCCTCTCTACATATTCAAAATCATAATCCAATCTTCATTCCTGTTCTTAGCCTTAGCTAAGATGCCTCCAAAGGATAAAGGATAAAGGATGAGAGGAACTGATCAATCCTCTGATCTATCCTCCCATAGATCTTCATCATGTCCCTTTTGCTTATAGAGACTATAAAATCCATCAGACTCTTTGTGAATTCAACCTTTTTGAGATGTATTTCTGGCTCGAGGATAAGTATATAGACATGTCAGATGATATCCAGTTGTGGGAGTCAAATTTACCCAACTACATTTTTCCTCTCACCCACAACACCCCATATTTTATTAGAAAGTGTCATGCATCATATTTTCCAAGCCAAAGGGCCATCATTACCCCCACTGGAGAATTGATGTTTACCATTACTCCTCAAGCCATAGACCAGATGATCCAAGCCCTGAGAGTAGAGAATTCTTCACTGTCGAAGAAAAATCCTCCCTATCCCTCCTCTATTTTCCCTAAGAGAACCAAGCATATTATGACAATTGTTTCCTACCTCCTTGGCTACTACTCTGATCAGTGGGTAGATGAGGCCATCATAGTATTTATGTCCATTTTCTCTATTGATTCTAAGCCCTCCATTGTGTTTAACTTCATCCAATTTCTTGTAGCAAGTTATCAAATTTCCAACCGATGAGGTATTTAAGTATGCCTCTGTGTTAGTTTACATGTTATCATACTTCCAGGGGGACAACATCAACCTTTCCTTACAAAAGCTGGATGCAGAAGGGAACTAGTAGTCAATCATCTTTTGGACTACTCTAGTGATGAAGGGACAGATGGAGTATACATATAAACAATTTACATAGATGTTTTTTCATCCAACAATCAGTCTTCTTAGTTGCAGGATAAAATGAGGGATCAATGAGGAAGTAAGTAAGGTGTTGCAGCTATCAGACCAAGTTCAGACAGAGGATTGGTACCTCTACGAGAAATATACAGAATTCAGAATATTTGGATGACATCTTGCACCTTACAAGCTCCCCAAATTCCTCCCAATGAGGATTTTTGCTATGGAGTACATAAGGCAGATGATCAATATCAATGAAATCCACTTTGTTACTACCAAGAAGAAGTCCCAATTTAAAATCAAAACACAGATTGGCCCTTTCATTCGCAACAGTAGGGCATAAGGGTTAAAAGCATATAAGCTCTTAAAAGAAATGAAGTTTAGTCTTAGATTTACCTGGTCAGATGATCCATTACGGATCATTTCTCAATTAAGAGTAGAAACCAAATCTAGTCCTTACTTTGAAACTTCCAAGCCAGAGATAGATAAGTACAAAAGTCGGTTACAATGGGTTGAGAATACCCCAAAGGAGACAAAAGAACAATATGTATCATCTTCTACAATGAAGACTCCTACCATTTAGGAGAAAACAACCAAGAGAAGTAGAGAGGAAGAGTCCCCTTTAGGGACAGACATTATTAGTGAAGGTTTTAAGATAATGTATAGAAAGAAGACCAAGCTTAGTTCCAAACTAAGCCTTAGCAAGGCTTCAGAGCAACAGACCATTATCACTACTAATGAGCCACCTGTTTCCTCATTAGTGGGTGATCAGACCACACAGGCTCCTACTACCTCCACAACTTCAGAAGAGCAACAGAAAATTATGCAGATCATCACATCTGCTTCACGAGAAACAAAGAAGATTATAATGGACATCTTTAAGGAGATAAAAGTCAAGAATGAGGCCTTGAAGATAAATGCCTATAACCAGTTCTAGAAGCAGACTTATGGTGCTCAAAGTAGCCTACTATCAACCTTCGATTTAGAAAAAGGAAAAATCCAAACGAAATTCCTCCAAGCACAAGTTCCCCAGCCCAAGGTAGCATCACACTATAAACAGGCAACCTTTGACTTTGATGTAAAGGATATACATCCCATTGACCAAATGGAGATGCATAAGCGGAGTGGGGAACTGATATTTTTAATTGTTACTAAAATTGCTATGAGTTTACCAAAACTGCAGGTTACCTTAGAAAAATTCTAATCACAGCTGAAGATGGAGACGATACCTGCACTTGCCAAAGACACCAGGATTAAAACCCTAGAGGACTCGGTAATAAAACTCAGTTATGACCCTTCAAACATCAATGTTGCGGAGGAACTTGTGAAGAAAAAGAATTTAGAGATAGCAGCATTAAGGAAGCAGTTAAAATTGCCAGCTATATGAGATCCTTTAGCCAAGGATATTGAAGAGATAGAGACACAAAAGGCAGATATGATGGTGCTTATCATGGAGAAGAGTGCACAACTGAAGCAAATGGAGACAGATATGGAGAAATTGATTAAAGAAAAGGAGAAAGTTGCTAAAAAGACTATCGTCCCTTTGGAAGCAATTCCTATCATAGCCATTCCTACAGCCATATATACTACAACAAGTACAAGAGATGTTGCAGATCAATTGGAAAATGCAGTACAAAATATGTCTCTGCAGACTGAAGAGATAAAAAAGATGCAGGATCAAGTGAAACTTCTAGAGTATCATCGCCAAAAAACTAAGAATTTTCATGCAACAGAGCTTCATAGAGCTCAAAATCAGATAGAGGCATGGAAAAAGTCTATGGTTGAGTCTTTTGTTGGCTCTACACTTGGTCATGTTAAATAAATCATCTGGAAAAATATCATTGATGAAATAGATGAAATCTGGCCATGTATCAAGATTATTTTTTAGCATAAGGAAGTCATGGAGAAAGCAAAACTGATCATTGCCACTATCAATGCTCAACTAGGATAAATTCTTGCTACAACAAACAACATCATAAAGTTCCTTAATTCAAAAAACAGATATCAGCTGGATGATCTAGGAGTGGATGAAAGAACATAAACTATTATGGAGTTGAAGAAATTTATAACAAAGGCGAACTTGGTTGTATCACTGACAGAGAAGTGTCACACTCTAGAGGTAGCAGTTAACAGGTTTTTCACCAGGATTGCTGCATTGAACAAGAAGGGTCTGCCTTCACTTTTTGTAATCATTGATAAATTAATCACCAGGGAAACCTACATGAAGAAGCTTTAGGACATTTTGAAGGATACAACTAATTACTCCAATATGAAAGGTTCTATGACAGGCAAAGCATTTTACGAAGCCATCAACAACATAATTTTTATTGAACATGAGATAAAGCACATTTTCTTAGTAAAATCCACTTTTGCTCGATATATAGAGGTAGATGAAATCTACCGCAAGATAACCAAGATAGCTATTCTAGATGAAGAACGGTGGGAAAAATTGTGTTAATTTTAGGATTAAAGGATAAGTGAGCTTCACCAGTGCAGCAGCTGAATAGAGGCCGCTCAACAACTTCTTTTTTGTTAATTCTAAGTTAATAATAGAATGTCGCATCACTGAGGCATTTATTGTAATATTTTTGTATTATTTTTGAAATGCTTCATTCTATCGAAGTATTCAGGGTTGAAACCTTGAACCAGCTATCAAGCAAATTTGTACTAAGCTGGAGAATCCTTGAAATAATAAAAAATTTTGCATTTGCCTCATATGGTCTGTCTCTAAGTGAGTTGTTTTCATCTTAGTTTTTCATTATGTCTTGTTCATATAAATTAATTCTTTTACAATCATCCTATTTAAAATTTAATTGAATACTAGTTTCATTTTGAATCCACTGTGAAGTTGTAATTTAAATAAGAGATTAATTTGCAGAACTATCTGTTATTGTGAATTCCTCTTTGAACTTAAATTACACTATATTTCTATAATAGTTTAATTATACTTTGTTGGTCAAGGAAACAATGTTTTCTTGATTTTCGGTTATAAATGATTAAATACTTAGCTTGAATATTAAATCAGTTGTACGTCTACACGTTCTTCTTTTCCATCCCGCTAAAATCAAAATAACCATATGCATGTAAAGAACAACCTTTTATTTTATTAAGAATCTTTCTATGTTTAAAGCACTTATTTATAAATAGTTCACTGGTCATCCAATCATTAAATCAGCAAAGCAATATAGATTCTTTGGCATAACCAATTGACCTTAGGTTATCTCAAAGGACAACAATATCAATGGTGTTGGTATTGATTTAAACTCGGTTCACAAGTCCTTTTCCAATTACATTGGAGGATAATATGTATTGTTTAATATTCAAGAAATTATAACTCCTAACCTTCCAAAATTGTAAAGAGGAACTAGATAGTAGCAAATAGGCCTTCAAATTTGAACCATATACACATAGAACAAATACTTTGAACATTATATTTTGCAATATAAAATTCAATCTCATCAAACAATCATGCTCTTAAAAAGAAATAAAGAGGTCACACAAACAAATTCTATATTAAAATGTTCAAAACCAAGCACTTTCAAGGATTTCAGTTGATATAATAATAACATTCACCTTATCGATTCCTACCAAGAAAACCTTCCTTCCAAATTACTGGGAAAACCTTTCCACTTCTATTACTTTCAAAAACCAAAGAAATAGGAACCATATTACAAATTATTGAAAATATTGAAAAAAAAGAGTAATCTCCAACAAACATATGGAAATTTACCATATCTTTGTTCTCAACATAACTTGAAAATGTCAATTACAATAATCTTAGAAAATTATTTCAAAACATTGAACATATATAAGATGTTGAACAATATCTAGAAAAAGAAAACATGTTGAAGCCTAAAAGGCTAGTTAAATATATCCACATGTAGTGGAGGTATCTCAACAATAGAATCTGCATTCAGAATAAGTGAAAAAACATTTCCATTTTCAATGAAATCATCAAAATCTTGAATTGTTTCTATATAGAAGCATGACGCTCCGACCACGGATAGTCCATCAGCAATTGTTGTATGACACAATCTAGTCAACAAATCATACACCTTCGATTGCACTTAAAAAAAACCCAGCATAAGGACTTTTCCTTCAACTAAGCGTAAAGGAAGGTACATGAACATTTCTTATGTATATCTACGAAGATCTCTTTAAGCAAAGACCATCTATACCACCAATCATCTTCAAAATATTCAATACTTCGCTCTTTCAAGCCTCCACCAAATTCAAAATTTTCTATCCCTTCAAGTGACCAAAATGAGACTAAACCATTATTAACAACACAAACAAGTTGATTCTTATATAAACCTAATGTCATACATTGTATGTCAATAATAGGAAGAAATGAATATCCCCATTTGTTTGTATTCAAATCCATCCAATAGATATTGTAACCATATGTAGGGTAATCTTTGTAATATTTATCTAGACATGCCCAATAAATTTTTTATTTAAAGTATATAGCCTCCTTTGGTGGTGTTACGCCACTGTATGGAAGCTCCTTGCTCTTCCAAAACTTCCGAACACTACTAAAAATGATAAAATGCGAATCGATGTCTTTTGAAACATGTTTCAAGGATACCCATTCATACTTTTGTGGACTACATTTTTGCAACAAAGAGAAGAATCCTCACTCCCCAAGAGTAAGAAATCCAAGATTTATAAACATTTTTTTAAATGGGTTGACAAAGACATAATTTTTTGTATGCAAATAACTTCCAGGCGTGCTGAAAAAAATCCTTGATTCCCCTGTACATTGAATTCTATATCGATAATGAAGAAAATGAAAAACCATGGAAGACAACTGACCACTATTGATAAGGTGTGATCCTATGTAGCAGTCATGGGAGAAAGGAACTGGAAAATAAATAAATTTAATCTCTTTCTCATTGCATCAATTGCAACTCATGAGAAAAAGCGTGTTTTCCAAAATAAGACACCATTCTCTACCAACCAACTTAAATTTCATCAATACTGATAAAGGAAGCCAATGAAAGATAAGCTCAATAATCTCAAATGGGAGGAATTTACTAATAGTGGGATCCATACACAAACCAACAACTATCGCTACGAACAAAGGAAATATTTTGTTCCCGACTGCAAAGAAAAACAAAAAATGTATCCATGACAATAGCGACAACATTCATTGACTATTCCAATGTGAAAGTTGATTGCGAAAACAATCCACATTCACAGATTAGTCATTACTTGGATGCTATAGACTTCAGCATTACAATAAAAAAATAAAATAGTGTAACGTTAACTTCATATTAGGAAAAAACACATTGCAGTACAAATTTTAAATTTTTGTAATAATAACTAAAATAACCATTGAAATTTGACATTAATAAAACTTAAAATTTATAATTTCTAAAATCTTAAATTCATATGACAATTAAGCACTAAAAAAAATAGAAATTATTATTACAATAAAATTATTACACCCTAAGTTACACATGAATCATCATAACCTCATTTTCATATTCACAAAATCTTTCAAACAATGCAATGTTCAACTATGTTTATCCATGATTGATTTTAATATTAATAGAAAATTTGTCAGAATACGACGTTAACAATTGTTGAGCATCGTTGATCGGTCGATATGCATTGTACAGTTTATGAAATATTATTCATCATTATTGAGGATGGTTGACGATTAAACCCTAAAATAAACATGATTGACCATCCTTCACAACGACTCATTTTTGTATTCAGAAAATATTTTTCAAAATGTCACGTCAAGACCATTATTGGTTTTAATATTGAGACAATCATCGAATAATGGTTGACCATCATGGACTATCATCAACATTTGATCCTAGATCTTTTACTTATAGACACATTAGAATTACATGAAACAGAGCATATTAACCATATCAACCATGGAACTACTTATAGACACATTAGAATTACATGAAACAGAGCTTATTAACCGTGGAACTACTTATAGACACATTAGAATTACATGAAATAGAGCTTATTAACCTCCCTATGAAATTTGGGAGGTACTTATTGCTTGCTGTCAAATTTTCCATGCTTCGTGATTATTAAATTTGAATATTGCTATTGCAGGTTGCCTTACATGTTGGTGCCCCTGCATCGCCTTCGGCCAGATTGCCGAGATAGCCGATAGCGGTTCTACCTGTAAGTAATTTATTTATTCTTCCATTAACATAAACTAATTTATTTATTCTTCCATTAACATAAACTAAAATATTAATTTTAGATTTCTGGGATGGTTAGTTTTTTTTTTCGGTACTGAATAAGCTTTGGCCTAGTTTTTTTTTCAAAGAGAAAATCAACATGTATATTATATTTATAATGAGCTGTAACATGAAAGACCGTATTAAATCAGCCATAACTGATGACAATAGAGGCGTTTCCTTTAAGCTTTGGAGTAGCCTTACATAGAACTCTTTTCAGAATTTCTGGATTGTTAGCTTGTTATAATAGATTTTCTAGATTTGTCTACTTCATATTGATTAGAAGATCAGATCCATGTGAATGATTGGAAGATATCTATGAACAAATAGTTGAAGATATCTTACGAGTCAAGCTACAAACAAACAAATGGTAATGTTCCAGCTATTCCGTGAATGTGGTGTACTGTAAATGTGATATTATATAACTAATTTATTAATATTAAAATCATGTTTATATTTCTCAAATTTCCAGTCTTATTTGGGATCTGTGTCGTGCAGAGATCGATCCATCTGTTTTGATATTGAACAGTAAGGCAGCTCCTATGGAAAATGTGGTTCTTATGAATATTTTTTACTATATTGGACTTATTTATGTAACATGTCTTTTATATTATCTTAATATAGAAAATTATGGATTTATTTATGTAACGTGTTTTTTATATTATCTTAATATAGAAAATTATGGTTTTTCCTTCTGAAAAAAACTAGTTTATTAATATTGGACGTACACACTTTTATATCTCTAATAATTCACAATAAATAGGGGAAATGTGTAGAGATGGGATTTTGTACATCTACTTATGATTTTAAAAGAGTTAAGGGTTAATTGGAGTTTTTTTTGTTGGTTGGATTGAATGATCGTTATTTTTTTAAGATTTAAATTCTGGTTGATTGCTAGTTATATGATCAGCTGTGATGCTTTCATGGGTAGGAGTTCAATTTTTGTAAGAACCCGATTCCTTTTATTAGAGCCTTAAACACTAACAGATCTATTATAGTGTTGATTTGCAAGTAATAAAAGAAGCTTTCTGACCTCCTCGCAAAATTTTAAACATTTAACATCTAATCATTTTATCATAAACAACATAAATTAAGATGAGCATTCCATTGATATCAACTTAATAAGAGTAGTTCATGGAAAAATACCTGCTCCGGCGGTTGATGATGATACCTTTGTTGGATAGCTCCAGCTGAATGCTGCTTCTCACTGACCCAACCGGATTTACCACCCAGCCAACTAGGAAACAAATTCCTAGCCCAGGAAACCTCCACAGGTTCCCTAGCCCTCCGTGCCCAAGTCCAACCAGATATAGTGTGTCCTAAAAGAGAATGTGCAAACCATATAACAATACTCTCCTCCTCTCAAACCCAAGAAACCTCCATAGGTTTCCAAGGTCTCCCCAAAATCATAACAAGTCCAAACAATCACAACCAACCCCCACAATCATGAGCAAAAGCTCCCAAAACTCCCCCCCTTTTCTCTTCTCCCTTCCCTTTTTATACCCTCCTTCCCTTCTCCATCTCAACCACCTCTCATTAA
>APFE031459593.1:4844-36651 GCA_000404065.3 Pinus taeda | reverse complement strand
GTTAAGTTCAAACTAAGTCTATATATAATCAAAGGATCCCATACTCTGCCACCCAATTCAATGGTGTATATCTCTATAAGTGATGCATTTATAACTTCTTGCAGATCAATTCACTCACAATATATCTCTTTCAAGACCATCAAAATATGTTATCATCACTAATAATGAAATCTCAATCTTGTTGCATGTTGTCTTTGGAAGAAAGATCAAAATGATCTCAACACAAGGTTTGTTGAATAACATAATAAAATTTGATAGGGTCTGGAACATGTAGCTTCTTTCAGGTGAAGAGTTGGATGCCATTCATTCCCTGAATTCTTTGCCTCAGTCAGCCACATTCACAGAGCCTTATAAACTCAGACCACAAAGATAATGTCTTAAAGTGTGTTTCTGCGTGAGATCTGTAATATTAGATTTTTTTTTTTAGAGGAATGCTTCACATTAACATGATTTAAAATATTCTTCAGAAGAAGGGACCAGGGCACATCTCTATCTTGCTTCTATTTCAAATTACTAGATCATCTCTAGGCAGAGGTATCGTGGATTACTGATGACATATATATGTTTTCTATACACATGAATAGTGTTACAAAATTACTGTTTGTCATTATCAGTCATGCTTAAGCATGGTCTAAATATCCAAGTGCCCAATTGGCATTGAATTTTCGACTGCATCTTTGTTTTCGGAATGAATCCTCCATAGGAAGCTCTAGGACTCATTTCCTTGGGAAACTCACTCAACCTATTTGGGCTGTTGAATCAACCCCTCGGTAGATCAACAGAGAGATACAAATGGCACCATACTACCCATGGTCATGACTTTTTCACAACTCTGATTGTGAACAAGGTATTATCGCCAATAATTTTCCCAAAATGTCACAAGTAGTTAGGGTCTTTAGGATTGTCACATGTTGGAGGACACTTCCAACTCTATTATATTTCAGGATGCAACATCTCTCAGAAGAGGTTGAATTGTGGTACCTCGTGGAGAAGGAGATTTTACTTTCAACAGATACCAAGGAGTTGGCTGAGCATGATTAGAAATTGGTCAAACTGGAATGAATAGTTTTTATTTTGGTGAAGAATCATCTCTAACCCCTTTCATTGTAGAGAAAAAGATTGATAGGGAAATGCATATTACCTTGATTACATTGTATTGGAGCAAGAAAATGTCTAGGAGAATGCTCTGAATGAAGAAATCACCCATTACTTGCATGAGAAACACTACTAAAATAGTTATCTATCTAATAAAGATCAAGAGTTGAGAGATAAACAAGCTACACTTGATGACAAGGTAGAAGAGAATGGACTAATTTGGATCAGTTTGAATGGCTTTGGTCCATCTTGGCACCATTTTGTATAGTTTTTATGTGCTTGTGAGAAGCTACCCTCAAATCGAAGGTTTGTGGGATGCATTTATCAAGGAGGAAATGAGATTGGAGATTGTTTCAACCAGTGATGAGGATGTACTAGAGCTAGCCCTCATTGGGAGGGTGAGGAAAGGAGGAAATAAAATAGGATTTGTGAAGGGTTAGAAGAAGAAGGAAGATTCAATCTCTTCTAACCAGCAGAAGAATAATTTGAGCCATGTCAAGTGCAAGAAGCATGGCCAATATGCTTCTCGGTATCTTGAGAAGTAGGGGAATGGTAAGCAACAATAACAGTAAAATAGTTTGCAAGAATTGTAGAAGCTTCGAGTATGGATGGCCACTATGCTTCTTAGTGTTATAAGAAGAAAGGGAAGGGTAAGCAACAACATCAATAAAAATAGTTTCCAGGAATTCCAGAAGCTTCAGGTTCATACAAGTTCATTGACAGGTGTGGTACAACCTTTGCCATGGTGTCATGCCTTTCCACCAACACTGTTTAAAGTGTTTGTGGTATGTTGAGAAGTGGAGCCTCAAGACATGACAGTAAACAAAATAGATTTCTTCAATTATGAGTATATCTCATCACTTCTAGTCAATGTTATCTTCCTTTAGGATAAAGTAACTAGAGCATTCCACATGAGGTACATGATGCTATCTACTGTTAGGAAAATGTAAATAGAGAACTGCACTTCAAAGCCATGTATATTTAAAATTTACAACACTTGCACACACAATTAACCTGCATGATTTGGACATTACCTCTTAAATGGTCCTTAATAACCTGCAAGTTATTTCTTAGAAGCATATATTTGGATGTGAGTAGAATTCATCTTACATATACATTTAGTGAAGGAAACATGATTCTCCTTCCCATATCTTTCACAAATGATTAAATTAATATTGTTTAAAAAAGAAAATTCTAAAGGTGGCCAAGGTTCCACCTGAACTTGTAACATAAGATTACCTATTCTGCAGGTGCAATTCAAGAAGCATCAGAAGATCAACATCAACAAAATCATGATAAACAAGATGTCATGTTTAGCTTTCCCCTAGATATTGTGAGAAAACAAACAACTACAACTACCCAACAGTCGCTATATTCAAACTTAGCCAAAAGATGATCTATATAAGATGGAGACACCAACATGTAAGAGCCCCCTGTATTCCAAATATGCATAGTCATGCCATCATAACTGATAAGTAATGCTATGTCAAGAGTCAAGCCTTACACCATCTCCTGTTAAATCCTTCCAAGGAGTGCTCCTTTGACATATGATTGATACATCACTATTTCCTATTGTAGTTGGCCATTCCTTAAAATCATGTTGCAGTTCCTAATCTAAATTATATATACATCCAACTGACACCTATACTATCCATTGTAATCATTGAAATGTTGGAATTATGCTCTATCATACATCTTTGTACTACACACCATATCTAACTTGTATATGACGATGCATGCTCAACTAGGTGAGGACTATAAGAGTATGTGAGGGATTTCTTCAGTTCTTCGTATATATGTATGTGTTTGTTAATCTTGGGAATATTTTATAAAACTTCTGCTATAAACAACAATGGTATCTAACCATGAAAATTCAATTTGATATCCCATAGAGCAATGATGATGTCTTAGATTTTTTCATCTTTCAAGAAATTGATTTCAATTGAATATTAAGTTGAAAAAGGAGTCTATTGAAATTTGAGCAAATTGTGTATTCCCACTACTAACATTTGTCTTGGCATTCCCAAGCTAACAAAGAAAACACCCTCACTTTATAGCTAGAGAGTAGTGAGCAAAGGCGTTGCACTCATAAATGCATTGAATATAGAAGCAAAGGGGAAATTAGCTAAGACTTTTCATATGAATTCAGGGAACTTTGATGCATGCGAGAGCATTGCTACCCTCTACTAAGGCTTACTACTAGAGGTCTTAAGGTGGTATCTAAGGTTACTTGATGATGGACATACTAAACAAAGGTATAAGGAGGTACAATAACATTCTGATATTTATGAAGCAAGGATAATAAGATTGTGGTGCTTTCATTCTATTTTGGAATTATGTGATTTTTCTTAACAGAGTAGAGATGAATTACAAGTGTGACCTATCATCTAAGTGATCATATTGGTGGGGAAACTAGCTCTGGATTAGTATACTCCCAAATAGATAGAACTTGGAGAAGCAAGGGGACTTTTACTATTTATATGTGCATGATCATTGTGACCCCAAGATAATTCATTGTGATGTCAAAGCAACAAACATTTTACTGCATGAACATTTTGAAGCCATCATGGGAGACTTTGGATTGGAAAAGATTTTAGACCAAAGGAATTCACATGTCACTACTGTTGTTTTTGGTATTGTGGAGCAGATATCCCCAGAATACCTTTCAATAAGAAAGTCATTAGGGAAAAATAATGTATTTGGTATAGAGGATATATTACTATTGTTAGACAAAATTATTCAATTATTCAAAAAAAATTGTGTTGTGCAAAGAGGACTTAGAGATTGACCTTGGCCAAAATTGTTGTCAATTACTTTAGGGATTCTTTTTACCATGTCACATGTGATTTCCGGGTTTCATTGCAACCTTAGGGATAATCATGAAACAACATTATTGTTTTAGGGAAATTATGCAATAGATCTCCCATTCCCAATAGATTGAAGCATAGTATAACTAGTCTAGGCACATTTTCCAGTGGTATTTTCAACTACATCATTATAGGCCTATTTCTTCCAGCATATAGACACTTGTACCAACAAATACTTGTACTAAAGCATATTATGTTATGTCATCTCATCACTATTAAACAAGTATGTCTTCACTATGTATAAGGTTGAAGACATATTTGTTGGCCTTGATGACTGCTAGTAATATTGATTTTGTATTGGAGTTTCTAAAATACGTAAGAATAATATATGGTGTATTGACATTTGAAAAATACATAGGATGTAATAAGTAACCCTAATAATCAACTTCCCTAATGACTAGGAGGCCTTAAAACTCCACTAATGGTTTTTGCACTAAATGTGGGTATCATTTATTGATAAAAGTGGGATCTCAAGGAGACTTGTATGGAAGTTGTCTATAAAGAGAAACAAAATTTAGAATTAAAAATTTGGCACAAGTGCACTCTAACAAAGCTAAACAAGTTTCTCTTTATGCTTTTAGGGTAGCCCACGACACCCCTACATATTGATAATTACTGATTGTACATTCTAGTCTCATTGGCATATCTTTTTGTTATTTGTTGGACACTAATAAAATTATCTTTCACTGCTTACTGTAAATTAAAAATGTTAAAAAACTATAGTTTGATATGAATGCTCTGAGGGAAGGTATCCATGTTGTGGAACCTATTATCATTTTCTCTTATATAGGATAAATTACCACCAATGAATTCCTTCTCCAGAACTTAGTTCTCCTACAACTGCAGTCCTTCCTTTGAGAGAGTATATGTTGTGCTATTAATTTCTTTGAAAACATGAGAGGTTATGATCATCTAGAACTACCTAGAGAGCTCTTTCATATTAGTAGCTAAGGGAGATAAGGAAGTATCCTGAATCTAACCTTGTGCATTCATCCAATTAACATCCAGTGCTAAGTGCACAAAGACTTATAGATGACCAATATCCTTGTCAAAGGAAGATGTTAATAAGGAAAATAGAGCCTTCAACTTCACCAAGTTATTTTTATCTTTGTCCATGTTTTCCTTAGTTTGAAAATAGTGAGGGTCACAACAATAAAGCAGAAATTCATGACTACAAATTTGATGATAGTCTTGGCAAGCAATTCTACATGTAGTAAATTTTTTGTTTGTGTTTCAGCTATATTGCTTTTAAGTTATCAAATTGTAGTGTTATCAAAGGACAATAGGTACATGTGTTGATGATAATTATCACAATTGTAAGATATTCAACAATAAAAGTTTAAAACCATTTTTATGTGGACTGTGTTCATTTAGTCTCATTTCTATTATTGTTTTCCATCAGATAGAGTCATCTTGGTCTTGCTACTACAATTTACCTTTGCTAGAATCTTGAAAAAGATGACTTATTTAAACTTTCATGCTCACATATATCTAAAGTTAATAGCCAATCAACTTGCGAATTGTAGGATGCTATAATGAATCAGTTCTCTCTCAAGGAGTCCATGGAGTTATGTTAATGAAAAGGTTATCATGCTTCAGTTAGCGAGCAAGTTCAATATGCCACAGGGCTCAAATATGAGCCTTCCAAATAATAATAACCAAGTCTGCATAGTCACTGTAGCTTTCACCAACATGAATATACTATACTTTCACTACAACAATGACCTTCAAGGAGGCTAAGAGATTGTATAAAATTACCACCGAGTTCCCAGTGTTGACTAGTTGAACCTTCCTTGTTTTAGGGATACCTCCAACATAACCATAATATGTCTCTTGAGATCAATATGATCCTTCTTTAACTTTTCTCTTACACAATCCCTTGGCCTTATTCCTACAACAAGTTAGATGATTCAACCCTTCAAGCAAGGCATTATAGTGACTTGACCCTATTGCAAAAAATTTCTAACTTCAAAGTGAAATATCCTTCCAAAACCAGAGGCACTGATAGAGAGAATAGATGTTGAACAGTTGATACTAGTCAATGATAATGGTGATCATGCTTATAATTTGATGGATGAATTTTAGATTCTGGGACCCTTCTAAAATATGTTTTGGTCTAGGATACGGTACTCTTGATCAATGTCCAGGATTGTAACTTCTTAGGAAAGAATCCCAACCTCAAAAATAATGATAGAATGAATGCAAGCCTATACTTGTTATCTGAAGTATTCAATATATCTTAGATAGATATATCCCACACTTGATCAGTCCTCTAGTGATGAGAATAGTATTTCAAACAAATATTTGTAGAGGATTGACATTACCTCTAGGGTTCATAGAGAATGTCTTTCCATAATCTTACGATGATGATACAGTCTTAAGCTTGATGAGTAGGACTGTTATAAAGTACAGAAGATACCTTTTTGTCTTCCAACTTTAGCTCGTGATAGTTAATTATATTTAAGATTGGTGCCCATGTTTACTAATTAGGGCTTCAAGAAGGCCTTGAGAAATAACCCAGATTTCAACTCTGACTTGATTTACCACAGAGAGTTGGAGGCGTCAATGAAATTATTTAGTGATTGCAATCTCTATAAGCTTGGGTTTGTCCTCACCTAAGCTCTGATACCATGTTAATTTTTAGTTAACATGTTCTTTGCTTAGGTTAGATAATTCATTCAACCATATGCCCATTAATCCATTTACCAATCACATTAGACATTATATAACAATAACTGACAAAATAACATAAATGATAGATGCAGAAGACAAGCCAAGACAGAAAGACATGAGAATATGGCTCAAGCTAGGGAAAACCTTGATGAAATATTATTATTGTTATCATCAATTGTTTAGTAGAGAAAGAGAGAGAGTAGAATGATATAAAATAACTTTCCAATATGAAGATCAGGCGTCACTTCTCTTAGATCCATTCAATCTTGTAATCTAGGCAGTTTGTTCATAGAGGACAAATCATATTGTTGTACAAGATCGGTTTGGTTAGGGAAACAACAATCCACTGCTTTCTAAGTTGACTGATCCAAAAATCCTCCTTTCTACTACGACCTTCCTTATTTCACATGATGCTCCCTTTCATTGGCTTAAGAAGCTTGTTTATGACCACATTAAGGTCATCGTTGATATTATCTATGTGGTTCTAGATTAGAGTTTTTGAAGCATGCTGCTCCAACCCTTGAATTCTGTAAACAATGTGACCTTTTTCTTATTACAAGGGCTCTATTATTTGTAGTAGTCCTAGCCTATTTTTAAGTTTCCATGTCATCCTCAACAAGCACATGAATACTATCATATAACGTCAATGAATTTCTATTGTATTTCAGCTTCTTGGGAAAGTGATTCAAGGTCTGCAGTTGCGGCCAAACTATAGGAAGAAGTCCCATACGAAACAAGTCACAACCCATATATAATATTTTCCTTAATGACAGTGAAACAGTGCTTCCAAACTTAGACCTGTTATGACAAACCCCTAACCAAAATAGTCCCAACAATAACCAGAATTTATCCTCCTTAATCTTCACTACCACAGAGATATCTTTTTCTCTTGATTGATGTGTCTCAAAAGAGAGAGAATGCTCCTCTATATATACAATTCAGTGGAGTTTAGGGGACATGACTTTTGATCTTCTTAAGCCGACATATATTTGAGGCCAACCTAAATAATTTACATGAGAGAAACATAAATTCAAAATTCCACTTCTACTTATCCAAATTTGACGATATTTAGATTGATTTTGATCCTCTAGAAAAGAGGAATTCAATGCCACAATTATATTCCCTAAAGGAGCTATTAAAAGTGGAATTTGGACCTAGTTGCCATTTTTAACAAAAATAACCATCAATATTTTTTTCTAGCATTTTGGGTTGAATTCACAATAGTATGCTAAAAAGTGTCATTTCAATGTCTGGAAATTAGGATATATAAATATGAGATATATACTCTACATATTTGGGTTATCTCTTTTTCAAACCTGAGTTTTTTAAGACTACATGTTAATTTTTTGAACTTTGAACTTTGAAGAAATTCTTGAATGGACTTCGTAAATACTCAAATGAATGGACTTCATAAGGTAGTGGTACCATAAATTGTTTTATTTCAAAGATTTGACTTCCATATTTTCACAAAATACAATGTCCTCAATAAATACTTATATGTATAGATACTTATGTTTAGGATTATATGTGTTGGAGTGGTTCCTTTATGTTTTACTATAATATTGATGTTGACAAGCTTTAGCTAAATTTTTTCATCAATTGCTCATAGAATATGCAAAAGGAAATGATTGTCAAAATGTGGCAAAATTTATATTTCTCCTGATTTCCTTTTTTATTGTTCATGACAGGATAATCATGTTGTAGGACTGAGTTATCCTACAGTCTGTTTCAATTTGTGGATTTTTTTTTCCTCCCATTTTTTACAAGGTTGTAGATTTCATTTTCATGTTGATGGGTTTTGCATGTATCTTATCTAGCCCCAAATGCTGGTAATGGAGTGGATCTTGAGAAGTAGTCGTGGACACAGACTCTATCAGAGGTTAATATTACAATACCACTTCCACCTGGTATTAGAAAAATTTTAATGGTCTGTGACATAAGGAAGAGTTTTTTAACGACAGGGTTGAAAGGGAAACCTCATGTCTTAGTTGTAAGTCATTTATTTGCATTTATTATGCGTAATTCATTTATTTGATTATGAGTGTTATCACATCAATTTTTTTTCTAATCCAATATGCATTTCCTGTATTTCTCACCTTATGTTAGTTATTTGACATGGTTGATATAACATTCAATTCTAGGCTACTTTTATTTTAAGTTAGAGATTTTATTGATTAAAAGGATGTTCATATTTTGATTGGTTTTGTAAATTCCACGTGGATGCTATTTTTTCAAGGTGATCTCTTTGCACCAGTAAGGTCAGATGATGCATAGAACATAGGTATACAACAAGTGCATCTTTGGCCTTTGTTGTGTATTTGTTATTATTTATATCATTGATGGATGGTTATTGATTAAAGTAAAATAGAGGATGGGAAGGTCCTACCAATTCTCTTGACAAAACAAAATCAAATGGAGTGGTAGAATTGTGTTTTAAAGGGTGAGCTGGAAATCAACACTTGAAAGGTAGAACTTGAGAATAACAAGCTATCTGATCTGGATATACAACAAAAAACCATGGAAAAAAAAATGATGGAATTGACGAGTCTTCCCTGCAAATAAGCTCTAACTGTTAGAATACTACCCAAATTTCAATTATCTGCAATGACAATAGTGACTCTAGCTTTATTTGTATGAAAATAACTTTGGCCATTGTCCTGTTCATTTCCTATGAATGGTTTTGATTTTCAAACTCCAACTAGTTTGACGTTAAACTAATTAAAGCTTTGATGACAAACTTATAGTTTTCAAAGCTCTTTTCTAAATCTATTTTGTTGAGCAAATTTGTCTTTTTACTTTAGGTATTGTAGATTGCTACCGTGTGACATATGCTATGATATAATTGCCTAGATAAATAAACAGAAGTGTTGTACAACATAGTCTTTCTTTAAATAAAAAGAAACAAAATTTCCAAATACAAAGTTTATTAATTAAGAACATCTTTTAGACTTCTTAGCTAACTTATGATTATATTTCAGTAGGGGATTTCGTGTACGCTGATATTGTGTTGTCTCTTTGGTTTTTGTCAGGTAACAATGGTTAATAAGGAATGTGTTCTTGAGCAACAAACGCACATATTATTCTACTATCGACATGGATCTCCATGGTTTTCAGGCATGGCAATAAAACGTAGATGTCATTTGGATCTCCAAAGTCCACGTTGGATGATTTTGATTCCTTGTCAAATAAAGAATGTCACAAGTCAAATTCAAATAAACAGAAGCAACTCAAGAATGAAGGTGAAGCTATTGCTTTCTATCCAAGCTAATTTATTTTATTTGTTGGTTGTTGTCATGTTTTGAGTGCAATATATATATAGATAATTTTTTTATCATATGTCGTTCATGGTTTCCGAAGATCCATGTTACATTTGCACAGAAGTTTAGATATCATTCAGATTTCTAAACACCAAACAACAACATTGAGATTTTTCTTTCACTCAACTTATAACATATTGCATATATCTTCATCAATATTCTTCTTCCATATGCTATCCACTTATAACATTTCCTTTGCAATATTAGGTGCATTTTCTAGTTATAGGTCATTTATAAATTATAAATGTCTTTAGAGTTTCACTTATAATTGAGTATTCAACTGAACATATTGATTCTATTATACATAATTATTTTTCCCTCCACCCACTTTTCATAACTTCCATAACCATTAGGTAGGAAGACCCCCTGAACGATACTCTACTTCATTATATTATGTATTGTTGACTAATTCTAGTGAACCAGAACGTTATGAAGAAGCAGTGCAGGTAGAAACCAGTAAGAAGTGGGAGCAAGCCATGAAAGAAGAGATGGACTCGTTAGCACATAACCAGACTTGGGACTTAGTCAGGTTGCTTGCAGGTAAAACAACATTGCAGAATAAATGGGTTTACAAGTTGAAGGAAGAAGATAGAGGTAGAAAAAGGTATAAAGCTAGACTTGTGGTGAAAAGGTTTGCATAGAAAAAGGGTATAGACATTGATGAGATATTTTCTTCTATTGTGAAAATGACTTTAATCAGAACTATTCTAAGTCTAGTAGCAGTTGAAGATTTGCATCTTGCGCAATTAGATGTAAAGACAACCTTTCTCCATGGGGATTTGGAGGAAGATATATATATGCAACAACCACAAGGATATGAGGTAAAAGGGAAGGATAAACTAGTGTGCAGGTTGAAGAAGAGCTTGTATGGCTTAAAACACGCTCCAAGGTAGTGTTATCTAAAATTTGACAGGTTTATGTCTGAACAAGGTTATACTAGATGTCACTCTGACCATTGTGTTTATCTCAAAAGGCAAAAAGATGGAAGCTATTGTATGTAGATGACATGCTTGTTGTAGGTTCTAGCATGCAGGAAATAAATTTGCTCAAAAGGAAATTTGCAAACTCATTTGCAATGAAGTATTTGGGTGCTGCAAAACAAATCCTTGGTATGAGAATAACTAGAGATAGGAAGAATTGCAAATTAACATTGTCTCAAAGTGAGTATATAGAAAAGGTGTTGAAAAGGTTTAATATGCACAATGCAAAACCAGTTGGTATACCTTTGGCTAGCCATTTCAAATTAAGTAAGGAGGCGTGTCCCAAGACTTAGGAAGAAATGGCTCATATGTCTAAATTTCCATATGCATCAGCAGTTGGAAGCTTAATGTATGCAATGGTCTACACAAGGCTTGATATTGTACATGCAGTGGGAGTTGTAAGCAGGTACATGAACAATCTAGCAAAAGAACATTGGATGGTGGTGAAGTGGATTCTCAGGTATTTGAGAGGTACCACAAGTCAAGCATTATGCTTTGGTGGTTCAAACATTGCTCTACAGAGATATGTTGATGCAGACATGGCAAGTGACAGAGATAACAAGAGGAGCACTACAGGATATGTATTTATTGTATGTGGAATAGCTGTCAGTTGGGTTTCAAAAATCCAAAGTGTTTTTGCACTTTCAACAACAGAAGCAGAGTATGTTGCTGCTACAGAGGCTAGTAAAGAAATGATTTGGTTACAAAGGTTTCTGGATGAATTGGGTAAAAAGCTGGAGTTGGGCAGGTTATACAGTGACAGCCAGAGTACCATACATCTTGCAAAGAACTCTACATTTCATTCCAAGACTAAACATATACAACTCAAGTACCATTTCATACGGTCAGCATTGGAAGATGGAAAGTTGAATCTGGAAAAGATACACACTAGCCAGAATCCTGCAGATATGTTAACAAAAGTTGTAACCAGGGAGAAACTGAGAATCTTCTCAGTTTCAATTGGTCTTCAAGTATGATGAATAAGATGATAAATAACCAAGTCCAAAGTGGAGTCATTGTCTAGCAAATGAAGCAGCGGTGGAGTTGCTATAAGCAATCTCCAAGTGGGAGATTGTTTGGGTGTGGAGCCTGATTATCTTCTGTATTCAAAGGTTTCATCATGTATACCCCAGGAAGACTGTACATCCCTCCACACGAGGGGGTGCAGGGGGGACTTGTCCCCCCCTGTGGGTCTAGGGGGGCTAATCCCCCCTGGTTGGGGGGTCCGGGGGCCAACAGTCCCCCAGCGGGGGTTCAAGGGAAACGCCCCCGAAGCTAAAAATAGATGTAAAATTTCCTTGTAAATGACTAGTAATTTCTAGTCAAGTTGAGCCGTTCATTAGGAAGATGATCTGACATCAGAAGTTATGTTTAATTTAGGGCTTTTTGCCCTAGAAAGAAACCCCTCAATATATATGAGGGAATTGTATTGCATCTATGTATATCTATATTCTGAGTGAGGAAGAGAGAGGAGATTGAGAGCAAAGAGGGTGGTACAGCGGATCTGTTGTAGGTTTATGTCTTCAATTTACTAGCTAATATAAAAAGAAGGATTGGCTATTTCTCTGTGTACGTTGCCCAAACTGGGTGAACCACGTATATCTGTGTCTCTCTTGTTTTATGTGTTTTCTGTGTTTATATTTTTGCATTATTTTATGTGTTCCATTGCTCCGTAATATATAATTTTCTAACAGTACCTTCGCGATTTGTTATAATCGAGTTTCGCGCAGCCCTAACTAGGGGTTGAATTCCTTTCTTACTACTAAGGCAGCGAAGTGTGATATCTCCTAAACTACGCCAAGTATCTTACTTATCTTATTAACAGGTCTTAATTATCTTCGTGTAAACATATATTCTATCTTGCATTCACTTAGCCAATAGAATTATACACATCCGCGCAACATATAAGCATTAAAAGTGAAATTCATACCTAATATAGTAGATGCATAAAACAGGAAATAAAGACGCATAATTGATAGAAACTTCTCTTTATTAATACTTCCACTATTTACAGACTCGACTTGCCCTGCGCACTCAACTACAGGGGTCCGTGCACTCAGATGCAAACTACTAGGCCTCTATGCACTCAGCTGCAGAGCCTCTTCCTACACTATGACCCAAAACTAGACTTTACACTTCAGAACTATCTCACATACATCATTCTTCCTTAGATATTCTGTGATTGACTAGCTGCCTTAACTGCTTAAAGCCTCGCTCTATTTATATAATCCCATGGTCTACAAACCATGGGTAGATCTTCTACAACCAACATTACATTATCAAGATAAGGGCGGAAAACCCTATGACTCTTTAACAACTACACACTCTGCACCCACAAAATGCAGATTCTTTACATTGGAATTACAAAATTGACCAAAATTTGGGCTCTAAACCCCAAAACTTCTCTTGGGGGATCCCGCACCCAACGGGGATAAGAATTTTATGTTATCTCCAATAATGTGCATTGAACTATCACTATCAACATATCATTTTCCCTCCTAATAATGTGCAAACAAAGCAAGCCCACACTCCTCATTTTTCTCAATCTTCTACTGCCATTTCTTCATGTTTCTTGGATGTACTGATTATTTAGAGATATGTTGTTTAGGGGACAATCAAACTTTATTCTACACTCACTTTCCTTGTGGCCAAAGTTATTAGATTTGAAACACTCAATCTCACTCAACAGAGTAGAGAAATGGTTTCTACCACCAACAAATGATTTTCTAGACCTAGAATTTTGGTAATATCTAGATCTGAAATTTTCATCTCTTTTAACTTTTACAGGTCTATAATTAATGGCTTATGTCCAAAACTATGACACACATAATGGTTTCCATAGAATAATTTTGGCTATCTGAAATTTGAAAAACATTGGGTTTGAGTCGATTGAGTGTACCTTGGCTATCTCGTTTGATGGCTTATAGGTCTATGAGGAAAAACATTTGGATTTTTAATGAATTTTCCTCTTTGTTGATTGCATATGTGATTTTTTTTTCTACTTAACTTCACTAACTCTCCCTTGTAGCACTTTCACATAGCTTTGGGTTCTCTTTCTTTCTCAGGAATTGCTCATGACCTTTTCTTTTAACTTTGTTGGGATATTTATATCCCAAACCTATCTTATTTGTAGGAGAACGTTGACTATAGAGAATGTTGTTTAAGATAATTTTTCCCTTAGCGAAATTAAGGTTCATATCCATTTCTACTTTTGATTTTTCAAGGTCTATCCTCAAGGATACAACTTCTACCTTTAGCTTATGGAATTTCTTTTCCCATTTAGTCATTTGTTCAATAAGAACCTCCCTTTCCTTTTTTCTTCCTCCAGCAAGAGTTTTAGAGACAAAATTTCCTCCTTATATATTGTTGGTATCATTTTCTCTTGTTTCTTGGCCGAGTATTATTTTACGAGTTTATCCTTCTCCTCTAGCTTTATACAATTATTATGCTTTTCTTCTAATTGTTGGGTTAGGACGTCTTTACTTTTAACAATTTCTTTAAGTTTTTCATTATGATAAACAGATTCTTCATTATCAGAGTTTTGTATACATTCTTCATCTCGCAATATCTATTCTTTCAGTTGTTTTTTCTTCTTTCTAACTTTCTTTAATCCATTAATGGTGTTGATGATCCCCCCTTTGAGATCCACTACACCTTCCTTTTCTTCCTCAAAGTCTAAGTTGTCCTTGGATTTTTATTCTAATGCAAATTCCATAAGAAAGCATTCATTATGTTCATCCCTAGAGGATTCTTCACTGCTTATTTCTGATGAAGAACTATCCTCTTTGGAGTAGAGCCCCTTTTTATTCAAGGATTTATTCTTCTAGAATTTTTTAGCTTTATCTCTGGGCTTTTAATCATTTTATTTTTCCATCTTCTCTAATTTTGTATAGGGGCACTGGGAGGAAAAATTCCCATCTCTACCACAGTCAAATCACTTGAAGGGTAGCTTTCCCTTATACTTACTCGAGCCTTGCTTTAATCTTCTCGAAAATTGGGCCAATTCTTGATTTTATTCACAGCTAGAACAATATTTATGTTCTTTTTATTCCTTGGTCTTATTTGAGGCTTTGAATGTTTCCTCCTTTGGCTCAACCTTCTCTTTTCCTATTCTCATCTCATAAGCTATGAGGGTTCCATGTGACTACTCCATTGTGAGGGATTTCAATTCTGGCATCTCTTCTATTATTGAAATATTAGCATTGAATCTCATTGGTATAGATATCAATATATTCTAGACAACTACTTAATTTTTTAGGTCCTCACCAAGTCCTATAATCATGTTTGCAACCTCATCAACTCCAAGGAAATATTCTACTATATTCTCTTTTGAATTCATCCTTTGGCTCTCAAATCTCATTATGAAAGCTTGAAGCTTAGCTTTCTTATCTTTCTCATTTCATTCCTAACCATTCTTGTGCTTGTACCACACTCACTTCGTTGAATGACAATGCACTACTTTCATTAATTCTAATTGATTTAGATCAAAGATAATATCATTTTTGGCCTTTGTATTATTTGAATAAGTTTTTCTTCCATCTAGATCTATTACAAGAGTTAATGGAAATGCATATTCAACTAATACAGAGTTCCAAACATCTACACCAAGAGACATGAGATAAGCTTCCATCTTGACCTTCTAGAATACATAAGTTGCATCATCAAAAATTGGTATCTTACTTGAATAAGCATCTTGACTTTCTTGTCTTGTCATGATTCCTTATTAATCTACCTTCTATTGGTTGAGTTGTTCCTGAAGGAACCTTTCTTTGGTACCAATAGTTAGGAATCAAGAATTAATGGGGGGATGAATAAGTAATTTACAATTTATTTTTTTATTTTTTTTATCTTAAAATGATATATATTAAATTGTAAATCATTCAATAGCATATGAGCTAGCAATAATCACATTTCATTTGAACACAATTATTTAATGTGGAAACCCTTATGGGAGAAAATCCACCAAAGCTTATTTTGTATTATGATCTGAATCAAAAGTATTAACTCTAATTACATCAATTATTTGTGAGCACCTAATCACAGGAGGCCCCATCGCCCTTAAATTAGCAAGAACCAACTTTACTAGAGGCAAAAACCTCTAATAAGTGCAGGCATCCACCTGCTACAACCAAGAGTTCTATCTTTCATGGGATTTTCAAACTGCGAAATTTGGCTGAAGTCTATGACCTGGGATGTATGTGATTGGATTTTTGTCCCTATGTAGCTCCCTCTACTTTACATAGCATTCACTTTTCTATTTGGAAATCCTCTGCTACTTTTTCTCTGACGCTTTTACTCTGTTGCACCACACAACATCTCGTCTCTCACTCTTCTACATTCCACCCCACTATAGCCACTACACAACTCCTTCTCACATAACTCATACTCACAACATCAACTATTTCTTTTACTAATCATTCCAACAACATACTGAGAAAAATCAATAAGATTTTACATGGCATGAGGTGAACCTGCATTCAATTTCTCATAGCTTGAGAATGAAAAAATACAGCATTTTACTAGAGCTCTTTATTTCTTCAATATGACTCCCCCTACCCAATACTTGACCACAATGAATACACAAGGCTTCAATAGAGTCTCCATTTCTCATCTCCACTGCCTGAGTCATTTTTTCATTAAATTCTTCGTGGCGTGAGGCATATTTCGGTGTGGATTGCTCTGTTTTAGACGGGAAGTTAAGTACTACTTGTGCAACTCCTTGAAAGGAAACATTAGTGAGGCCATCGACTTCCAACAACTCCATTAACTACAAACTGCCATGCTCAGATTGTATAGTGATGTATATGACTAGGTGCCATAACCACATGTAAATAACTAAGAGGGCTTAACTTTCATGCTCGAATTAGGCTCCCATGCTCTTGATACTTTGGGCTCCTTTACACATGACCATAAATGGTGACCAATGTTTTAGAGCCCAAGACACTTAGCCTTTGTTTGAGATTGGGTCATTTCATTATTATACATAGATGGATCACCTAGAATACCAAAGATCTGAACTTCTAAATAGAATAGGTCAACACCAATCCAAAGAAACATTGTTTTGTGGGAAATCTCCTATGTACACCTATAGTGAGGTGTGAACACCCGAGTTCCTGAAATATCCAAAATGTAGCCTCCCCTTTTGTGTTTTGGTGCATACACATAACTTTATAAAAAAAATTGAAAAACCATTAACATAGGAAATATTTACCAAACACGACCCGTGACATGATCCTCGAGGGCAAGACACCTCATTAGATGACATCACTACGACCTTATGCTGACATCATCTAAGCCACATGTCGTCTCTTAGTGGTGCCATTTTTCATCTAGAAATAGGTCACTTGGGCACCTAAAAACACCAAAATGCCTGCCACATGTCATGTTGACACATCTGATGATATCATTACCAGTCTGGCTCCCACATCACTATCTTACTGATCATTCTCAAACAATAGAAAAACACCATGTGTCCCTTGCTAACTCACCAGATACAAAAGGAGTTTGGGTTTGGGTTGATTTCTTTTTTATTTCCTTTGTAAAAACTTTAGGGTCGAAGACCAAAATCCATTAAAAACACACAAACTATTTGTTTCCCTGAGCCACAGTACTTTGAGGCAATTCTTCAACAACCACCCCTAAACATTTAATAAGGCCCTAAAATACATAACCTTGCACAAGCCAAAATAACTAGGCACACACAGCGAGACATGGATTTCTTCGGCAAATGACATAAATTTTCTTCATCTTCTTGGGCTCTCTCAATTGCAGGACCTTAGAACATTCTTCCGCAAAACACTTAACTGTTTCTCTGAGGTGAGATAGGAAATTTCTCAATAGATGATGGGAAAAGGTTGTCTACAAGCTCTTTCAACCATCACTACACTTTTGTGAACTGCTTTACCTATGATCCTGGGTGCGGACATGAAATTCCACTACAACTGTTGAGAAATTGTTCGTCTCGAGCTTTGTCGACCATGGGACTTAACATTGTTGTAGGAAGGAGGCTGAGGCAAAATGAGGTGGCATGAGTGGAACTCTAATACCCTGTAACCATGCCAAAACTTTAACCAAACATATCTTTTTATTCCTATGGTGTTTTTTAGGTTACCTTATACCGTTGGAAAGGTAATTTTGAGACCTATCCATGTGATCACAATGCAAAGCATCAAAGCTAATTTACTACACACAAAATGCCTTCAATTATATGTTCAAACCTTGTCCTTAAACCTCTTGGATCTTGAACCTCCTTTGGCATCAATGAAAACACTCTTTGACATATTTTGACATCCACTACTATTAGTGACAACACTATTTTGCATCCTTTGACATTAACGACAACACTTTGTCCAGCATTCACCTCTTGGAATCAGATATGGTTGTAAGTTCATCTTGCAAATGAGTATTCTATTCAAATGTAATGATTGCTATTCAAAGAAAGATTATGACATGTTAAATATTTACAGAGAAAAGTAAAAATTTACCAGAGACTTGCATATCTAATTACTAGAATAATTTTTTTTGAATATATTAGAAAGATGATTTATTGAGATGAATTGCATTTTGTTTCTGATAGTAGAAATTCATTTTCGCTAACCTATTAAAATATTTTGTTTTATAATCGATGAAAAGACAACTCTTCATACGGTTGAAAAATTGATAAAGTCTTTTAATTTTAAATAAAATAAAATACGGAAATATGACTTTTATTTAAGAATTTTTATGAAATTTGCTTCTTATATTCACACCCTTGATGCAAAGAATAGAATCGGGCCAATGTAAACTCCTAGAAAAAAGCTATCAACAAACCAATGATGAAATAGAGAAAAGGTTGATAACTCCATAAAAATCAAAATTCATCCAAAAAAAACCCTTTAAAAGATTCTATGGATGTAGATATTCCATTTCCTCAAAACAAGAAAGTAAGGATCACGACCCAATTAAAACTAATTAAAAAAATGTATATATAAAAATAAGGAAATGTTTAAACTCTTATTAGTGAATATAAATAACTCGAATGTACTTAAAATTTATATTCATTTTGTATAATTAAAAAACTATAATTGGTATAATTAAATATAGATTAATTAGGGTTTAATATAAATAAATTTTAAGGATATTTAAAATTATATATTTAGGTTTTTTCAAATATATATTTATTTTTCAATGATATTTGAAAGTATATATTCATTTTCTTCATTAAAAATGTATAATTCTTGCCAATTAAGAATATATGAATGGGGCATAATATAAAAATTATTTTGAAATATATGGAATGGGGCATAATATAAATTATTTTAATGATATATATTTATTTTTTTAATAAAAAAAAAAACCATAATTATTATATTTGGCTAATTCGAGGGTTCTTTAGACTAAGCACTCGTGGAAAAGTTTTGTTACTTCATAACCATTATAAGTTAAAAGTTTTGTTAGTTCATAGCCATTATAAGTTAAGACAAGACAATTGTGTTACTTTAACACCAACATATAACTATGTGTTTTTCAATAATTATTTTTCTGGGCTAATTTGTGGGCTCTTTAGACTAAGCATTGGTGGAAAAGTTTTGTTACGATTTTACCTTTCTTGTTTAGTTTTGTGAAGGGTTGGATATTTCTTTTGCAAACTATTCAAGGGCTTAATTTTCAACTCTTTTGGGTTACAATTTTTGACAAACTCTATTGTTGCCATTTGCATTTTCATTGGAGGAAATGTACACAAAATTGCCTTTTGAAAAACCTTTTTATGGCCTTTGTATGCCTTTGTTCGTCCCAGAGTTAATCTTCATTACAAAATTTAATTATTTTGTGTTCTAATTTAGATTATATATGAAATTAAAATAGCACTAGTTATTATTCATATGTAAATTAAAATACGCTTTAAATAAATTTTCATTAATTTTTAGAAAAAATGTATTAATTAATAATATAATATAGCATGTAGATGTAACAATCCAATCATTTTAATTAAATTTAAATGGTGGTTTCCAACCACCATTATTTTATCTATTTTATTATTTGTTTAGATAATAACAATTAGTGTTGTAGTTGAGCTCAGAAAAAAAAGATACTACATATATTATATATATATAATAGTATATATAATATAATATATAAATATAATAACTAAATATTATTTTTAATATATATATATATCGAGTATAAAACTAAAATAATTTTTTTAATAATATATATATATATATAATTTTGCCAATACATATGGTATATGGTATACATATGTATAAATGCATTTCTCATACCATTTTTCCAAGTTTTATACTGTTTTCTTAATTTAAAAAAACTATCGAACTTTTTTTTGGGCACCTTTTGTGGCAATTACTAGTCTTGTTACACTTGCACATAAAATAATTGTCTTATATATTTAGATTGATAGGCCTTGTTTTGAATCAGTCTACCTTCTGTATTTTTAATGTTCGTCTAAAATCTGTGCACAGATTTTTAGGTCATAAAAAAGCTATGTGCACCTTTTAAGCCGAGGTTCCGGGAGAGTCCGTTTGAATGTTTAGTGGAGTTTATGGCACTGAACACAAAACTTATGGTGCACGATTGGATTGCTTGCCAACATTCTTGCGAGCTGGGTTACAACGCATATTAGGGTCTCTTAGAGACAAACACGTTGAGTTTCTTATTTTAGCATTTGGCATTTATGTGAAGGGGATTGGATTGTGCAATGAAATCATTTGCTATTTGCGTTTCATATATGGGAATTTGCAGCTCAGAGTGATCTAACGTGTGATATATGTTGCAGCAGCGGGATGTTGAAATTATAATTTGCAACTGCCGCATTTATTTCCAGCAAACCTGCCAGTACACTTCCACGCACCGCTTTTGCCGATTGAAGGTTTTTGCTCCAAGGGCTCCGATCACACTCACCTGTTGACGCGTGGCCACAAGCACTGTTCCAAAACAGCGGTTCCCCGGAACGTAAAGGACGGTAAGAAGGGACCTCCGGGAAATTGCAAACAGAGGTCCGATCAATTTTGGTGCAGATCTACGGCTATTAAAAAAAAATTTATTGTCGTGTGATATGGTAGCAGCTCGAACCAGATCCGAAGGATGAGAAATTAATTAATTCACGTCATGTAATTAATAAATGTACTACGATCAGTGGATATAGGTGAAGTATTTAATTTTATTATTTTTTTTGTTTTGTTGCCCATTGGCTATGTAATATGTATTTGTAGTTCTTCTGTGTGTAATGTAAGAGGGAAAAAGTGTAGCAGTGCGAGATGATTTTTTTTGTTGAATATGTGAAATGGAATGCACAACAGCGCAGATGAAAAATGTATTGAAGTTTTTTTTTTTTTACAGCAGTGTGTTAATCCTTTTGAAAAAACAGAGTATTACTCTCTGTTGCAGAGACAAAGTAAATTTCCTTTTGGAACTAGTGTAATCCCTCCATTGGAGGAAGAAATTTGTAACTGACAATTTTTATTAATGAATACAAGTTTATTTTGGTGTGTGAAACTCTGTTCTTCATCTCCAGCAAATAAATTTTTGATCCTGTGGCAAAAACAAAGCATTTTCTCTATTCAGATTTACCAGAAATTTCCATCATGGTATCAGAGCTTATCCAGGCCCTTTCAAAGTGTCAAAGAAGTTGAAGGAAGGATTTCTTGCTGCAACAGCTTCTCCAGCAGAGTGAAGACTCAGTCAAGACAAATCCAAGGTATTTCTCCAACTAGTTTTTGTTGTTGTTGAAGACAGTCAGTTATTTTTAAATACACAGTCAAGTGTTTTGGAGCATAGTTTAGAGTGCAAGAATGGTTGGCTCCAGCACCAACATCAGCGCCAGCACTAGCATGGGTATCTTTAATACCCAGCTCCCACTATTTAACGGAAAAAACTATGACTATTAGGAAATAACCATGAGAGCCCTGTTTGCTTCACAAGACTTATGGGAATTTGTTGAGGAAGGTTTTGAAGAACCAGCAGATGAAAATAAGTTTAATAATTAACTCAGGCAGAGAAAGAATTGTTGAAGAGCTATAAGAAGAAGGATTCTAAAGCCCTCATCTTCTTATATCAAGCAGTGCATGAGAGTGTGTTTCCAAGGATAGCAGCAGCCAAGACATACAAAGAAGCATGGAAAACTTTCAAGACAGTCTATCAAGGTATGGAGAAAGTGAAGACAACAAAACTACAGTTGCTGAGGAGAGATTTTGAGAATCTATGCATGAAGGAGTCAGACAATATTGACTCATTCTTCACACAAGTGATTGGTCTGGTCACACAGATAAGGTCTCATGGAGAGATCCTTGAAAAAATGAGGATTGTGGAGAAACTATTGAGGGTCCTCCCCTCAAAGTTTGATGTGATTGTCACCACCATAGAAGAGACAAAGGATTTCACAACTTTCTCAGTTAATGAACTACATGCATCATTGATAACACATGAGCAGAGATTGAGTAGAAATGAAAACTCATCTCTAGAGCATGTCTTTAAGACCCGGATGTCCTTTGGAAGAGGAAGAGGTCAAGGCAGAGGAAACAAAAAAGGAAGAGGCAGCAATCCAAATCAGAACCAAGGCCAAGGCAGCAGCTAACAAAGTGGACAGCATCATGCTCAAGGACAGAGGTATGATAAATTCAATGTCCAATGTTATTATTGTAAAAAATATGGGCATTATGCAAATGAATGTAGGAAGAAGCAGCATGATATGAATAATAGATCTAGTGCAAATTTAACTAGAGAAAATATCCGCCAAGATAATTTGTTGTTAGCTTGTAATATGGCTGAAACAAAGAGTGATGATATATGGTTTCTAGACTCTGGTTGCAGTAACCATATGACAAGAAACATAGCCCTGTTTTCTAAGTTAGATCAGAGTGTGAAGTCACAAGTCACACTAGGGACAGATAGTAAAGTTTCTGTTATGGGAAAATGAGAGGTAAATATCTTAACAAAGAAAGGTGAAAGGAAAACCATAACAGATGTCTATTATGTTCCTAGAATCAAATGTAATCTCTTAAGTATTGGACAGCTTGTTCAAAAGGGGTACAATGTTTTCTTTGAGAATGATGTATGCACCATCATGGATAGAAAACCTAACAAACTATGTATTGCTGAAGTGAAGATGACAAGGAACAGGATGTTCCCTCTCAGGATAAAAGCGGTTTTAAAAGATGGGGTAGAAATTGCAGCAGTTACACAAGAGGCTTTCCAAAGCGAACCAAAGGATAAAAATTGGTTGTGGCACTTGAGATTTGGACATCTCAACTTTGGAAGTCTTAACTTATTGAGTAGAAAAGGAATGCTAAGAGGATTACCATTGATAGAGAAACCAGACAGCGTTTGTGAAGGTTGTATCTTGGGGAAACAACATAGAGAAAGTTTTCTATCATGGAAAAGCATAAGGGCAAAAGCACCCTTAGAAATTGTCCACTCAAATTTATGTGGATCGATGCAAACTCCAGCACTTGCAGGAAGCCTCTATATACTAACATTCATTGATGATTTTATCAGAAAAACTTGGGTATATTTTTTGAAGAACAAAAGCGAAGTGTTTGAAAAATTTTGCAATTTCAAAGCACTTGTAGAAAACCAAAGTGGGCTGCATATCAAAGTTTTAAGAACTGATAGAGGAGGTGAGTATATCTCCAAATAATTTCTATGTTTTTGCAGAGAAAATGGAATTCATAAACAGTTTACCACTAGGTACACTCCACAGCAAAATGGAGTTGCTGAAAGGAAGAATAGGACAATCATGGATATGACGAGGAGTATGTTAAAGGCAAAGCATTTGCCAAATGATTATTGGGCTGAAGCTGTACACTGTGCAGCGTATAGGTGTCCTACAAAAGCAGTCATGAACAGAGTGTCTGAAGAAGCATGGAGTGGGACAAAGCAAGGAGTCACCCACATGAAAGTTTTTGGATGTGTGGCTTATGCACACATTCCAAATCAACTAAGGAAAAAGTTGGACAACAAAGGGAAGAAATGTATTTTCATTGGATACAGTGAGGAATCCAAATCTTATAGGTTGTATAACCCATCCACCAAGAAGCTCATTGTGAGTAGAGATGTTCAGTTCATTGAAGAGGAAGCATGGGATGGAAGCATAGAGAAAACAGTGAATGTTAAGAGCTCTTTGTCACATGATGAAGATGATGAGGAGATGTCTGAAATACATCCTCAAAAAGCAGCGCCAATACAAGGGCAGCAAGAGACACCCTTGAGGAGAAATGAAAGTGCTTCTCCAAGCACATCACAAGGAGGAAATTCAAGTGTCTTCAAGCACTTATACCCAAATGAAAGAGATAAGAAGTTTAGAAATTTAAATGACATTTATGATGAAGGTATGAATTCTTTGTTTGCTTTATATTGTCATGTTGATGACCCTATTCATTTCGAAGATGTTATTAAGGATAGGAAATGGATAGAAGCTATGGATGAGGAGATCAATGCCATAGAAAGAAACAAGACATGGAATTTAGTTAAACTACCAAAAGGAAAAGAAGTCATTGGAGTTAAATGGGTATACAAGACCAAGAGTAATGTTGAAGGCAAGATAGAAAGGCACAAGGCAAGACTTGTTGTCAAAGGATATAAGCAGCAGTATGGGAGAGACTATGAGGAAACTTTTGCACCGGTTGCAAGAATGGAAACCGTAAGAGCAGTGTTGTCCATAGCAGCACAAAACAAGTAGAAAGTTTACCAAATGGATGTGAATTCAGCATTCTTAAATGGAGTGTTAATAGAAGAGGTTTACATTGAACAACCTCCAAGGTATGAAAAGAAAGGGCAAGAGCACAAAATGTGCATATTGAAGAAAGCTCTTTATGGGTTGAAGCAAGTACCAAGAGCGTGGTACAGTAGGATAGATTCCTATCTACTGGAAAATGGATTTGAAAAGTGTGAGAGAGAACTCACCCTCTACATCAAAGAAAAATATGGTAAAACACTAATTGTTGTGTTATATGTTGATGATGTTATTTTCATAGGTAATGATGATTATCTTATTGAGAATTTCAAAGCAATCATGAAAGAAGAATTTGAAATGACTGACATGGGTTTGCTGAGATACTTATTAGGAATAGAAGTAGAACAAAATGAGAATGGGATTTTTATCTCACAAGAGAAATATGTGAATGAAATGTTGGAAATATTTAATATGCAAGACAGCAAAGCAACAATCACTCCCACAGTGATGGGATTAAAACTCAGCAAAGAGGACAGCAACAAGGATTTTGATCCTAGGTTGTACAAGAGCATAGTGGCAGCCTCATGTATTTGACTGCAACTAGGCCGGATATAATGCATGATGTTAGTTTAATTTCCAGATTCATGGAGAGGCCAAAAAAAACACATTGGCAAGCAGCAAAAAGGATTCTGAGGTATGTTAAATGTACTAAAAGGTTTGAAATTTTATATACTACTTCAGAATGTTCAGATTTAATTGGATACACTAATAATGATTAGGCTGGAAGTGTAGATGATTGGAAAAGCACATTCGGTTATGTTTTTCACATGGGTTCAGGAGCTATTTCATGGGCTTCTAAAAGACAGCCTATTGTAGCATTGTCTACAGCAGACACAAAATATGTGGCAGCTACAGCAGCAGCATGTCAAGCAGTTTGGATGAGAAGGATGTTAAGGAGCTTATGCCAAGAGCAAACAAAAGGAACTGTGATTTTTTGTGACAATAGCTCAGCTATTGCATTATCCAAGAATTTTGTGTTTCATAAGAAAACGAAATACATTGACACAAGGTTTCACTACATCAGGGAATTGGTAAGCAATGGAGAAATTGTTTTACAACACTGTAGGACTCAAAAGCAGGTCGCTGATATTCTGACCAAACCATTGGGGCATAAAATTTTTGAATTTTTGAGGAAATGTTTGGGTATGAATGATAACCCAGCAGTTGAAATTAAAGGGGAGTGTTGAAATTATAATGGCAACTTCGGCATTTATTTCCAGCAAAACCGCCAGTACACTTCCCCGCACCGCTTTTGCCAATTGATGGTTTTTCCTCCGAAGGCTCCGATCACACTCCCCTGTTGACGCGTGGCCACAAGCACTGTTCCAAAACAGCCGTTCCCTGGAACGTAAAGGACGGTAAGAAGGGACGTCCGGGGAATTGCAAACAGCGGTCCAATCAATTTTGGTGCAGATCTACGACTATTAAAAAAAATATTGCCTGCCGTGTGATATGGTAGTGGCTCGAACCAGATCAAAAGGACGAGAAATTAAATGGTAATGGCTCGAACCAGATCAGAAGGACGAGAAATTAACTAATTCACGTGATGTAATTAATAAATGTACTACGGTTAGTAGATAGAGGTGAAGTATTTAATTTTATTTTTTTTTGTTTTGTTGCCAGTTGACTATGTAATATGTCTGTAGTTCTTGTGTGTGTAATGTAAGAGGGCAAAAGCGTAGCAACGCGAGATGATTTTTTTTTGTTGAATATGTGAAATGGAATGAGCAGTAGCGCGAATGAAAAATGTATTGAAGTTTCTTTACACAGCACAGTGTGTTAATCTTTTTGAAAAAACAGAGTATTACTCTATGCAGAGACAAAGTAAATTTCCTTTTACAGCTGGTGTATCCCTTACTTTGCGGTAGATATTTGTAACTCACAATTTTGATTAATGAATACAAGTTTATTTTGGTATGTCAAACATATCCTTTTCTCTCTTCATATTTTTGTTCGAAATTACCAGAAATTTCCATCACGCGAAGGAAATTTGATGCTACTGAATCTTGAACCTTTTTTATCTCGGATTTTGCAGGGTCCTATTTGTTCTCCGCAGGGGTTTTTGATCTGTCAAGACGATGCTCTCGGTGCAAAATAATCCCCGCCATCAGCAACAATAAGGCCAGGTTTCGATTCCTGCTGGCGAGGATGCTTCTCTCCACGTCACCGTTTCTTCAGACGGTCGACGACTACCGGCTTTTCAAATGGTCGTGAAACCTTACGACAACAACAATGGCAATGTCGTTGTTTCGGCTTTCGAAAAGGCAGTTCCAGTGTGCGTCCTGTAAGTTGTGTTGCAGAAAAAAATGAACCCCATTGTCGATGACGTGAACGACTTCTCATCACACGATATCGATTGGCTCTCGCGATATATCCGCGATATATAGTTTGGAAAGTTTTTCTGTCAGACATCGGCCTGTGGAGTAACTCCGAAAGGGAGCGAACTATGTGGATTTTGGCTCCCTACACATTAGGTGATAATGAAGAAGAGTCGAGGACTTAGCGGCTCTCGCCTGGTTCAGTTCAGTCAAAAGCGGCTCAAAAATTAGATCGACGTGCATGATCACGTTAAGATTGCACTCAGGGCACATTTAACGACACTTATATAAATACATGAGATTGTAGGTAATAAAATTTTATTTCTGGAATTAAAGTGAAAAATTAAAAAGACAAAATTTGTTTCTTTCTTGATAATCTTGCGTCCTATCCCATTTTGTAACATGTTTAAAAATATATATAATTTCATCATATCAGGTATTTTGAAAATTCGAGTAAATTTCATCAAAATCTGATAATAAAACACAAAAATCCGATTTGACATCCCGAGTTAGCTTCATTCATTATTAGATCTTGAAATTATTGTTAACTCCATCTAAATAAACTGCAACCAACACCAAAATGATGAACTCATTGATTAAAAGGAGAATCTGATTGCTGCCTGTTTTCTACGACTAAGCATTCTCCCTCCTCCCTGGAAAATGGGATTATTACATATAATCTATGAAATAGGAAGTGTAAAATAAGAAAAAGGCTCTCACCGCCAGCTAAACCATCAAACTCCAACGATAAATTCTAAGAATTTAAGATCAGTGAAAACATAACATGGAATGTTGAGAATTTAACAGCAGTGTGACCACAAAACTTAAGGAAAAATATTAAAACCAGAGTGTTGCTCAGATTTATCCACAAGGTGTGGAACAACAATTTCATTGAGTGAGGTTTAGTTTTCATCAGGTTTTGAGGTCAGACTTTATGGGAACAGTCGAGTATGAAAGTCTTTTTGAATAATTAAATTATTTTAAATTATTTCCAAAGTATATAGAACTTCACTTCTCACAATTCCATTGATGTGAATAGATGTTTCTTTCTAAAGCTTTCTTCCATTCTCTCTACATTCGAATAAATTAAATTAAATAATTTAAAAAAATTATCCTTCCATCTATCCAATAAATGAACCATTAAACTATCTAAACTCACCCTACTTAAGCATTTAAAAACAAACATTTAAAAAAAACAAAAGTCAAAAAACCAGCCTTGCAACCAATACTATTCTACATTCAAATCTATTAAATTACACCTTTCAAATAAAATATATTCTAGTAAGGAAAAAGTTATTATAATCATTAAAATACACTCTTCAATTTAGAAAACATGTTATCATCAATAATGACCATCAAACATCCCAAATTTTATTGAAATAATATCAAAGATAAGTACTGATTGTTGAAATCTAACGCTAATCTAGATAATCAAATTGTTTATTGAAATGTGCGAAGCCTTTGGAAGCTTCATTTTATAAAAATCTAATTTCTGCGAAGTCTCATTTAGAATATCATTGATCGAATTGGATCCTCAAACAATTCCATGATTATGAAGAATGAATGTTAGACTTTAAGAAATATTATAGCTATCAGAAATAATCTCTGAATAATGATAATTTACAGTCAGTATGGAGCAACGAAGACCTTTGGTCAAAGCGCGCTAACCGTTCACCCATGGAGACTGCGCATGGCGCAAAAATGGCAGTTGGGAAGCTCAAAAACCTAGAAACGGAAGTTGTTTCTGATACGCGATTAGCACTAATCACGTATCGCTGGGCAAAAACCCTCGAGAAGGAAAAGCCTCGAGCGCTCGGTCATAAGGAAAACCAAAAAACCGTGGGAAAGTGCTAAAACCGACAGCCGGGTCCCACGCTCAAAATCGGCAGAATATCGAAGGCATTTCAGGCAGTAAGTGGGTTTGGCCAAAGACCCAGTGATTCCATACACCGAGTGACGCGTGTCTGGTGGGGAGAGAGAAAAATCGTTTACATCGTGGACTAACGGTCGAGCAACTCAACCGCGCAATATAAGCGAAAACCGTAGGATCTGGGGGCTCCAGATCGAACGACAGATGTTCAACCCGATGGATGACCAGACCCGAGGGAGAAATAAAATACGACACATAAAGATTTGAAGTTTGATTTGACCAATGAGTCGACAAAAGGGTCCGTTTAGCAAGCATCTAGGAAATAATGGGAAAAACGACCATTCAAGAAGAACTGACATTCCGTTCACAAGAAGACACGTGGCCACCTCTCTGCAAAGAGTTACACAGTAATGATGATGCAGGGCAGAGAAGTCCCAGCGGACAGAGGCAAGCGATCCAAAGAACCAGGAAGCTGAAACGAATAGCTGGGAATGAACTGGCTTTAAAGCCACGAGATGACAGAGACAAGATAGAGAGACAGTGAGGCAGAAAAGCAGTGAAGAAGTTGAAGGCCGAGAGACACAAAAAGAAAGGCAAAATTGCAAAGAACAGAGAAGTCGAGCTGACCATCAGAATAAGGGCAGCGTCGAGCCGACAGAGACCAATTGAGGTCGAAATTCAGTGAGGGGAGTCTGTGAACTCCAAGGACTTGGGATTTCCTAGTGCCATCCTACTGATCATCCTTTGTCAAGTGAGACTCAGATTGAGCTCCTTATTGTAAGACTTTGCTTTGAAAACATAATAAAAAGGCCACCACTAAAAGTTGGACCCAAAGACGTAGCTCAAGGGGATTGGGTGAACTCCTTATTAAATTTTGTTGTGTTTCTATTTTGCTTACTGTGATCTCTTACTGTTTCAAGTGTCTGTTTATTTTGCAATCTTATCGATCCGTTGCCTAAAATAACATAGAAACACACACCAGCATGTAAGTCTGTAATACCTTCATTAATTTCCTGAGGTCACCTAGGGATGATTTCAGATCAATCATACAAATTTATTTTTTATTATCATTATCATTATTTCTTATTATCATTATCAATCAACAAAAAAACAAAAACAAGTTTTTCAATTTACAAATATTCGTGGGAACTTATTATACACAATCAACATATAATTCCACTTTTGCCACTAAAAAAACCCTAATGGACAACCTTACTCAAATCAAATGAAACAAGTCTTCTGACCTTTACCATATTTCCATTTCTCAAATATTTATCCCTGAAATAAAATATAACAAATATTTTCTTGATATTTTTCTTACTAGTAAGACTGAAGAAACTATTTGTCACACACTTTAACAATCTTAAACTATTTGTCACACACTTAACAATCTTACCACCCTTATTTATTGTGGTGTATCTTTTCTTCTTACAATAATTTTCTTTTATTTATTACTTTACTTAATCAGCTTCTTGGTCTTTACCAAAAAATTAGACACAAATAATAAAATGAACATTTAAAATCCCAACGAATTGCATACCATAATTCTCGTTAACATTGGCTTTAGTGCTGAAACCTCTGAATTGCAAAGCATTAATGACAACAAACAAAACGCTTTTGCTTTGATGTTGACCTCAAGTGAGAGCATATTAAATGGATTATTATTAAATAAATAATAAAAAAAACTATATAATCTTTTATGGATCTCTCTTAATAACTATTAAGAAATTTCCATCTACAACTAAAATAGCATCTATAATATTTGTTCAATTTAAATCTATAATATTTGTTCAAATTGAATTATAATAATATGCCAAATTACAATAACCACAAAAATTAATAAATTAACTAATAAAATAGTTACATTATTTTAATTAAATTTAAATAGTGGTTTTCATATAATTATATATAAATTGGTACAATCTATTATATATAGATCCAAAAAATTAAAAATAATCATTTTTTTACCGTTTTTTTATAAAATTTTAAAATTTATTAATATATATCATACACATATTTACAAATGTGTATTTTAAAATCTATCAGCTTTTCTTTACACTTTTTAAGACCATGGCTAATCTTATTACATTTTTACATAAAATTGTTGTCTTAGAACAGAAGTATAATAACAAAATTTTGGATACGAGGTAAACTTAAAATGACCTACTTAAAACGATACGTGGTAAACTACAATATAAGTGTGTGACAGAAGTATAATAACAAAATTTTGGATACGTGGTAAACTTAAAATGACGATAGGTAAACTACAATAAAAGTGTGGCATAAATAAAATATTATTTAAAAAAAAAAAAAATAGTCTTCGATGTAAATTAAGGAACACGAGCATCCTCCGAAAACTAATTTAGTTTGTATTGGTCTCTAGAATTTGTCATTGTCAAACTCGGCCACATTCCTCTTATTATAGAATTTGTCATGGTCAAACTCGGCCACATTCCTCTTATTATATATGTTTAGAGCCAGGGTTGGAATTTGGATTCTTTATTACCTGTCAAAAAAAAATTTTTTGACGTTGTAGGTTTTTATGTTGGCCGTCAAGGAACGTTATGTCTAAAATTTTGCTCTTCAATCAAAATGTTTTGATAATAAATCGACCCTTCATCAATAAAGGTTTAATTAAAAAAATATTTTTCAATCACACCACTGTGTTAATTTTTTCTCACATATTTATAATAAGAAGTTAATTTTTTCTCACATATTTATAATAAGAAAAAAACAACGTGACCATGACTAAATGATTTGTTGAATCATAAAGGTTGTTTTACTCATGGATGGGATCCATAACTCTCAAACCATCGAGATTCAGTGCTTCTCCCAAACACATATACAAAAATTATGAGTAAATCTAGAAATCTATTTTACTCACACCCAACTCATTGTTATTGCAATCAATCTACTCCTATTTTAATTTCTCAATTTAGATTTCTATTAGATAATTTAAATGTT